>JABYQK010000079.1:0-193090 GCA_022606075.1 Fomitopsis betulina
TGACCTGAACCTTGAACGAGCGTATGTCCTGATTTCTCCACAATACCAGTAGAAAACAAACAGCCAGAGGCCTGAGGAATGTATGCGACATTAGATATGGTAATCATCATGCGCTCCTTGCCGACTGTTGTTAAACCTTTGATGGTGCCAGAGCCTAGTGCTTCTATCTTAGCATTTCCTGCTGTACCAAAAACGACGGGAACCGTATACGGCTTGTAATCCCAGAAGTATTCCATAGAATTGACGACCGTCTGACTTGCACCTGAATCCATGAGCCATGCAATGCGCTTGAATTGATGCGAATGAGTCTTATTCACACCGGGGCAATAAAACGACGAGCTCAATTGTGCGGATCCAGCGTCAGCAGACGCGCCATTATGTACAACAAGAGAAGAAGCCACTAATGAACCAGCAGTCCGAGGGGGACAGACTCTACATGAAGGGTCCGTACAAGCCGTGTACTTAACCTCCTCGACCTCCACCACCGAAGCACCTTGACCGTTTGACGAGGAGAACCGGACTGAGTGACCTTTGTACCGTCCGTGGTAGTGTGAACGACTACCGTGTTCGCCTTTTTACCGTTGCCTTTGCCGTTGCCACCCTTGCCTTTCCCTTTGCCCTTGTCTGTGGCCTTCTGTGGGCGCAAGTGTGGGTACTTGGTCCAGCATTGGTCCGAACCGTGTTTCTTGCCGCAGTGTGAGCAAGGACCTTGACCGTGATGCACCTTTACCTGGGAAGTCTTTGAAGCAGACTGTCCCATACCGGACCGGCGGAGAGATTCCTCGGAGAGAATTTTGCTCACGAGGGTCTCAATCTTCAGCTCCTTGAGAACGGTGGTTGCCATGATGGCTGACACCATTGTCGAGTAGCTTTCCGGGATTTTTGACATCAGGAGGAGAGCCTGAGTTGGCTCATCCAGCTTAATGCCGCCGTTGACGATGTCCTTGAGTACGGTTTGGATCTTCGAAATCTGATCCTGCATCGGCTTGTTGTCGTCCATTTCTCTCGACTTGATGAGAGCCGAGAACTGCGACCAAACGTATGCTGCGTCCGGGGTACCAAAATGCGACTTGAGAGCCGCCCACATGTCCTTTGCCGATTTCATGACCTCATCACCATCCTCACTCTTCTCATAGAGGAGGTGGTGGAAACTGTTATCCGTGCGCATGAGAATCACACCCTTGGCGCGGGCGTTAGCCTTCTTATAGTCTGCCTTGGTGAGGTCACCAGCTTGGAGGGCGTCATCGGCCTCGATAAACGTTAGGTAGCCGAGCATCTGGCTCGACCACACCTTGTAGTCCGAAGACTTTTTAAGGACAGGGATACTGTCAGCCTTCATGTCCGACATGTTGGCGGTGAGAATATGAAATTCGAAGAAGTCTGAGACTTCTTCAGAAACGGAGGGCGGTGGTAAACTTTCAAGAACAAAAGCGAGGTCAGACGATAGACTTTCCTCTGCTTCTTCTTGAGACGGTGCTAGAAGCTCCTCTACGTCGTCTTCTTCGAAGAGATTCGATAGATCTGACGGTAAAGTAGTAGGAGCAAACGATGGAGAAAGATGTACTGGAGAAACTATGGGAGAAGGGGATTGTGCTCGAGAGCCGGGGATAGACGGAGACCCGTACTCTGGGATAGATGCAAGATGTTGCGGTTCAGGTCCAGAACCCTCAAAGAAGCTTAAAGAAGCGAAAACAGAATAAGAATTGTCTTCTTGCCAGTGGTCAACTGGGATACCCCAGCCTGTGTCTCTGATGTATGGACCAGACCACCTATTCGCACAGACTGTGGTGTTACACGGCCAGAACTTATATTCAGTTTCTTCAGGCCGGTAGTGATAGTCCCTTAGTTCAGTGACGTCGAATAAATGCTGAAGACCTCTACAGTTGTAGGGTGTTTCTTCTTCTGATGCTTCTGCTTCTAAATTGTCGTCTAGCTCTTGCTCAGACGAAGCCACAATGTGATGCTTGACTTATATGATATTCCAGTGATGTATGCAATAAAAACGCTAGGTACGCCGACCTAATCTACAAAACGATCCAGTCCAAATAGCCCCCGTTGGCTATGCTCGTTAGGTCCTTTGTGACCTTTCTGTACCGCTTGACTAGCGGCTCCTGCGGCGTCGAGAATTCGACAGTGCCGACGCAACGACAAGCCCACGAGATGCTGTCTCGCTGCTGCTTAGACCACTGATTGGCCTTATCGAAGTTGTCACTTACCCAGTTGAGCTGGTCAGCGAAGCGGTGGAGTGCGCGCTGGGAGTCTCCGAGGAGCGACTCGAAGAGGTACTTCTTGTCGAAGATCGCTTGGTAGCGCTCGATGGTGGCGCTAACCTTCTTCTCTAGAATCCCGACGACTTCTTCGGTTGACTTCTTCTTGAAGTCAGGGAGCGGGCGAGGAGCTGGTGCTGAGAGTCGTTCAGCAAGTGGGCGCGGCTGTGCGGCTGGGTTGGAGCGGACGGGAGCGGGGAGCGGATGCGACTGGAATCACAAAAACGTTAGATACGAGATCGAACTTGATGCGGGTAGAGTCGGCGTCAACGGACCTTTCTCTCAGGTCTCGTTGGAGGATAAACTTTTTGCAAACGGCGCGAAGGCCCACTGGAAATCCGATCCTTCAGTGCTTTTGGCACTTCAGGTCGTCAAACGCTGAGTCTACTGAGAGACTAGCAAAAACTGCTACGCTTACTCCTAGGAGCGTAGTCTTCAAGATCCTGCAGGGATAAAACAACTAGGTGTGCGCGTGTAGCGCAGGGCTCATAACCTGTTGAAGGAGTGAAATGGAAGTGGCTATAAAGGCAGGAGAACGAACCTCTTGAGGGAATCTGCTGAGGGAGTCCTGTTAGGCACACAGGAAAGCAGAGGAAGGAACGATACATTAGAGGGCGTATCCAGCCCAGTATATATACATGTGTGAGACCATCACCTGATGGTCGAGTCATGATGAGTCATAAGCGTAATCTACGTGAGTCATCGTTAGTAAGACGGAATCCGGAACTCCATGTAACCGGTAATATCATATGCTTAAGGAGCGGAGGCCCGGATGTCCGGTATCTAATCTACTGAGGTAGGACGAGAGATAATCGAGTCCTATAGATAAGATAAAAAGCGAAAGAGAGTAAGCGTACAATACGGTACGTAGCGTTGCAGAACATAATACAAGTCCATACCAGGCAAGCCTGATAAGATAACGCCTGAAATGGTAGAAGTTCAACAGGAAGGTAGAGGGGACCGTCTCCGATGCCGACTGAGTCGTCGCCGGAGTGTCTGCGACCATGACAACCACGGTCTCACCGGTAGGTGGAGGGGGGTTGTAGCCCTCCCCGAGGGGAGAGTGTTGAACAATAGAGAGCGCCTAACTAGGCAGCCGAGTTCACACACTGGTACTCCGGGTAACAGGAGTAACACATGCATCGTAGATAGAATCACATGCATCAGGATTGGTACTATACAGTAGCTTAGTCAGACGGTCTCCTACATGTATATAAGGACCCCTGTAGCGTAGTACAATCCAAGTCGCTCAACAGCAACTTTGTGTGCATCAAGCCTCACAAGCTCAACAACCAGGTAAGTTAGCGTCCCGCTACACTGCGTAAGGAAGCCTGCTCGTCAGGTTATGAGCCCTGAGCACTGCGCGGTACTGCGCCTTTATGGCTGCGTCCGCTGCGGGTCAGGTTAGCTTGCCTGGATGTCGCCCGAAAGGGCTTTGACGTCAGAGGGAGACTTTGCGCCTATATGGCTGCAGGTCGGGCACAGCTTCACTGTCGCCATCCCAAACAATGAGTCCAGTGTGGTGTCAGCGCCGTCCCGGCAGCATAAGTCAGAGCGCTGATAATGCGTTCACAGAACCTTATCAACCAACCGCTCTACCACCACCAACAAACAAGAAAATGTCGAACTCTCTGCAGAACCTCGTCCCGGTCCTCGACGGATCGAACTACCGCCGTTGGGCCGATCTGATGAAAGCGTACTTGCAGTCGCAAGGCGTCTGGATTCTCATCGAGTTGCCCGATGGTTTCGATGAGCCTGTTTTGGCTACGGACGGAGCAAACCGCTCTGAAGTTCTCGATTGGATGCAGATGCAATCCAAGGCTATGGGCAGCATTCGCTTGTGCCTAAGCATCGAGGTCTCGCAGCTTGTCAGGACCAAGACAACTGCAAAGTCAATCTGGAACACCCTGAAAGGGCTCTACGGAGGGACTAGTGCCATGGGGGCTTTTGCCTTCTTCAAGGCAGCTGTAAACGTCCGTATTCCGGCAAACGAGCACCCCGGCCCTGCGATCTCAAAGATCCAGAGCAACCTCGACGAGCTCGACGGAGCTGGCCTCTCTCTGCCGCCGCAGATGAGAACCCTGATAATTCTGGGAGCCGCTCCACCTCGGTACGAGACAGCTATCCAGCTGGCTCTCAACAAAATTGAGATCAAAGATCTCACACCGAGCAGCGCCCAGGATGCCTTAACCGCTTCCTGGGAACAGTCGAAGAACAAGGGGCAGTCGTCCGCCCAGAAAATCTCTGCTATCAAGCAGAAGAAGGGCAATCCCTCCTTCTCGCAGCAGCAGCGCCCTGAGGGCAGCAGCAGCGCGGGTAAGAAGGAGTGGAAGGACAAGGGCAAGGAGAAAGCAAAGGGCTTTACTCCTCGGGGAAAGCGCGGCGGTAAAAACCGTGGTAAGCCGCATTCGCACGACGAACATGCAGAAATGCACATCGCCGACACAGTGTCGATCCCCGCCCCGACGACCAGCACCGTCGTCGAGTTAGCGCCTTCGGGCAGCAGGACTCGAAAGGTCGCAGCACCAGCCCCTAACAAGGGCAAGAAGCACGCACGCGGTGACTGGCTCGGAGAAGCCCTCCAGCTCGCCAAGGACTTAGACGTCGCCGGCACGCCGGAGACAATACGCGCGCTGAAGGAAGTCGTGAGCTCCGCTCACATCGAAGAAGTCCCCTCCGACACCGAGTCGCGCGCTTCAAAGCGCAGCAAGCTCAGTGATGACGACATGGCCGATCGCATCGACGAGGTCATGCGCGACGAGTACATTAGCGAGGACGACGATTTCCGCGACGCCGAAGAAAGGTCCATCGTCTGGGCAACAGACGAAGAGGACATCGACGCGCACGACGCCGAATTAAACGGCATGATAGCGCAGGCCGCGGGCCTTGCGCCCCCTATTGTCGACAAAAGCTTTCGGAACCCGTTAACGGGTGAGCTCCGCTGCATGGAGCCATATGATGGCTATGACGACTGGGGCAATGAGTACGTCACTCATATTCCTAACCCTAAGCAAGTTACTAACAGCGCTTTAACAGCCGCTTCTGACTTGCACAACGGTGCTCGGACATTTGTAAATGTACTTAGTAGCGGCTTAAAAAATGTACAATGTATTCATTCGCGTGATTATGCTGCGTGCTCACGTTGTAAGGGAAAGGGAAAAAGTCGCTTTTCAGCGAATGAGTGGCTACTGGACTCAGGTGCATCATTGCACATTACAAATGACATAAGAGACCTCTCAGAATTCGAGTATCTCCAAACTCCTATCCGTACTCAAACGGCACAACAAGGAGCGGTAGGAAGCATTATTGCAAAAGGAACTGTGTTCCTAAACTACCAAATAGACGAACAATGGCTGCAGACGCGCCTATATCCCGTCTATTACATGGAAAATTGCTCGGCTCGTCTCTTGTCATTGGGGATGTTCCTCCAAGACGGACTAGACTTGCGCGCAACAGCGCAGCATATCAGTCTGTATGAACCAGGAGCGCGGAAAGCACTATTCAGGTTTACACCGCAGCACCCGGACACTACCACCTTCACCCTCGTGGCTGAATCGGGTGAAAACGTTCAAAATATTTATGTGAACGTAAATGAAGTCGACTATTCGACTATGCATCGCCGTTTTGCGCACCCTTCTAAGGACGTGCTTGCAAAGGCGAAGGAGCATACATCTGGATTTCCCAGAAAGGTGGAGATTCCTAAGGACTCACCAATATGCCAAGGATGTGCAAAAGGGAAAATGCACTCTAAGTCTTTCCCGCCGTCCAACTACCGGGCAAAGGTACCGTTTGAACTCATTCATTCGGACTTAAAATCCTTCCCGGTAGATTCCTATCATAAGTACAAGTACTACATACTGTACTATGATGACGCTTCATCGCACGCGTGGACTGTAAATCTGCGCAAGAAATCTGCAGCAATTACAGCCACAAGGCAATTCCTAGCCATGGTAAAAACTAAATATGGAAAGACAGTGCAGAAGTGGTTGTCTGATGCAGGGGGAGAATACGTCTCCACTGCATTCAAAGACCTTCTAAAGGATAATGGCATAGAGATCCTTCAGAGCTCGCCGCATACTCCTCAGGAGAATGGCAGAGCTGAGCGTTTCAACAGAACGCTCATGGACAAAGCAGAGGCAATGCGCCATGATGCTTGTCTACCTCCATCCTGGTGGGAATTCGCCGTGGATCATGCAGTCCATGTTTACAACAGGACACCAATTTGTCGCCTTAATTGGCTTACCCCCTACGAATTGATAAATGGCGAGCCGCCATCTGTGGCGCACCTGCGCGTTTTCGGCTGCGGTGCGTATGTCTTTATACCCAAGGATGTTAGAAAAAACGGTCTATCGCCCAAATCGGAGCTGATGATTTATCTTGGGGGAGATGGCTCTACAGAGCGCACTGGCGGATGGCTCTTCATGAGAGCACCAGATAATGTTTTGTTCAGATCATCCACCGTGATGTTTGACGAAACTATGTTTCCTAAGTGCCCCTTGACAAATCGTCGGGGTACAACTCGAGTTTGGCCACCTCGAGAAGAAATGATCCCAGAAAATCAACCAAATACCACACCTCAGGTAGATGAGGATGACGATGATAATCATCCAAAACATCACCTTCCTAAAAGGGGAAACGGTCATGTTCATGATGATGAGCAGGAGCTGCAGGATGCGCCCGTAGACCCAGTACCGCCGCCCCATGCACCGGTAGAACACCCTGCGCCCCCAGTAGAGCCGCGACGTTCAGCAAGGGAGCGGAGACCAGTAACTCGTAGAGGTAATGTCTATGGAGAGCAGCGGAAGCCCCAAGACATAGTAAAGGACATCGAAAATCAGGGGAGATGGAAAAAGATGGTCGGTGAGGATGCGGGTAGCTCCCGTACCAAAACCGGACCACAAAGGCAGCAAAGACAACAGGTTCCCGGACCTAGTTCTGCGCCAAATCCTCCTCCACGCGACGAACCTGTCGAGTCCGCCCCATCCGATGAGGATGAAGCGCAAAGCGCTGAGTTACTACTGGCAGAATTATGCCGGGAAGGGGGAGTTAAGTTAGTCGAGTTGCTGCTTGCAAAAGCGCTACCCACCCTCGACAACGATCTACCAGACGGGACCAGCCCGAGAGAATGGTCATTCCGCGATATACTAAAGCTACCTAAAAAGGAGCTTGAGGAGTGGATGACAGCGTGTCGCGAAGAACTTGAGGCACTTCGCAAACGCAATGTCTATGAACTGGTTGACCGTCCTAAGGGACGAAAGGTCACTAAAAACCGCTGGGTATTCGACGTCAAAACTGACGGTCGTAAAAAGGCCAGATTGGTCGCCAAGGGTTACTCCCAGATTGAAGGCCTTGACTATGATCAGGTCTTCTCTCTGTTACGCGACGACTCGCGCTAACTCGACTAAGGTCGACTCCGGAGACCACTGACCTATTCCGCGAATAGTCAGTCAACCTAACCCCTAGGGCTTACCTACCTGGGCCTAGCGAGTTACACGAAGGAAACCCTGTCCTTCGATGAGAGTGACGATGGATACCTGGGAGCACAATGCTACCACCAGGATCGAGCGAGCTTGAGTCTAGTGTCGGCTAACTCAGAGGCTTCACTGCAGGGGATGCGAGTGAAGGTTGAGTATAGATTAAACCAGGTCGAAGTTGGGACTTCGACCATCTACCAACTGCAGTATATATACAGGAGAGGCCTAGGGCGTCTCTAGGGGTCAGGACCGGAGTCACAGAGACAGAACTCGGTAAGGAGCCAATGGGAGACATACTGGAGAAAGGTAGGGGAAACCCTGGGGTCATGGGAGTGGGGATGAGTCAGAGTCCGGAGGAATGAGTCATGGGAAGCATGAGGGATATAGTGAATGGCCAATGGGAAGCATCCTTGGTGTGGGTACCACACCAGTCCCTATCTAAGTATAGTACAGGCTCGAGTCATGAAGGGGAATGACCTAGCCTTGGGAGTCATAAGAACAAAGAGGTGCGGAGCCGGGCCGAGGGATCGGGCCGGGCTCCAGTCATGTGGGACGTGATGGCGGCAAGGGGAAGGGAACCGGTCCGAGAGAGTGGTAGGGTTAGGTGTATGTCACGTGTTCCAGGATGCAGTAGCGCGCATCCTGACATTCGTAACACTCTCCAGTCGTACGCTTTGAGACTGTACGTCTAATCCTCGCCTTAGCTGCGCTTGAGGATATGCACGTCTCCGGACTCGACGTCCGAAATGCCTATCTCTATGGCAAGCTCGACGAGGAAATCTACATGGAGCAGCCTGAAGGCTTTGCAGTACCAGGCCAAGAGCACAAAGTACTCCGGTTACTTCGCGCTCTCTATGGACTTAAGCAGGCAGGGCTTGCGTGGTGGCGCACCCTCAATGAGTCCCTAAAGGAACTTGGCTGTAAACGCCTTGTATCCGATGCCGGAATATTCGTCTATAAGACAAAAGATGGTCGCTTCGTGCTGATCATTGTCTATGTAGACGATGCCATATTTTGTGGCAAAGATAAGACCCTAGTCCTTTCATTAAAGGACCGCTTCATGAAGAAGTGGGAGTGTCGTGACTTAGGCGACGTCAAGGAATTCCTGCGCATGCGCATAACTCGGAAAGGCCGCGAAATCCATTTGGATCAATGCGCCTATCTTGAGAAGGTGCTGCAGCGCTGTGGCATGCAGAACACTAAATCTGCGCCAACTCCACTCCCTGCTGGATACAAGCCTGTTGCCAATACTGGCACAGCTGACACAGCACTTCGAAGCAAGTACCAGACTGTCATCGGTTCCTTGCTACATTTAATGCTTGGAACTAGACCTGACATTTGCTACGCCGTGTACGCCGTGACGTTACTTGCGCAATTTGCAGCAAATCCGTCACAAGACCATTTAAACAGAGCGCTGTATATCTGCCGCTATTTAATTGGTACAAAATCCTATGCGCTAGTCTATGAAGGACAAAGTGGCAATGGATTATTGGCGTGCACTGACTCTGACTGGGCAGACAGCCCAGAAGCCAGAAAGTCACGGTCTGGGCACTTCTTAAAGTTCGCGAACGGCGCGTTCAGTTGGCTGTCTAGAAGACAGAAGACAGTTGCTCTGTCATCCACTGAAGCTGAGTATATGTCGCTGAGCGATTGCTCGCGACAAGTAGCTTGGATAAAGATGCTCCTGGAGGAGATCGGCTACAAGCTCAGCCCACTGCCTATCTGCTCGGACAATCAGGGAGCAATATTCATTAGCTCCAATCCCATCACGGAACGTCGGTCTAAACACATTGACATTCGTTACCACTACGTGAGGGAGCTAGTAGAAGACAAGAAAGTCGAAGTCTTCTACGTAAGCACTGATGACAATCCGGCAGACTTGTTCACTAAGAACTTGGGTCGTATCAAATTTCTCAAATTCAGAGGAATGCTCGGACTAAGATTCTACGATTAGAAGTCCAGCATAGTCGGCTGCACTATGCACCATTTAATGCTTGCGCGCATCTGTCGCTGCACTTAGCAAGGGGGAGTGTTGAACAATAGAGAGCGCCTAACTAGGCAGCCGAGTTCACACACTGGTACTCCGGGTAACAGGAGTAACACATGCATCGTAGATAGAATCACATGCATCAGGATTGGTACTATACAGTAGCTTAGTCAGACGGTCTCCTACATGTATATAAGGACCCCTGTAGCGTAGTACAATCCAAGTCGCTCAACAGCAACTTTGTGTGCATCAAGCCTCACAAGCTCAACAACCAGGTAAGTTAGCGTCCCGCTACACTGCGTAAGGAAGCCTGCTCGTCAGAGAGCCAGGACTGCCCCTGGTACGTTCACGCCACGAGGACGTGCGGGTTATGCCAGACGCACTGGCTTTGCGTTCGCTGCCGCTAGGGCGAGCGTTGTAGTCTGTGGTTCGCGATGTGCCTGCCGCTGCAGCACTCGTCGAACCGGGTCGAGCGGTCGAGGGTGTTTTGTCGGCAGGAGGGCCCTCATTGCGGGCGGGGGGACGGGGGGAAGTGGTCGATGGGGTTGGGCGTCTCTCGGACATGATGGTGGTACGAGGTCAAGGTGCGGCGGTGTCCGGGTTGGGACTTGCAGTAGGATGGATCTACACTACACTAGTTAGCCCACGCAGTACGAAAGTGCCATAATGTAGCTCGTCACTATCACTCTTCTTGATACGAATTTTAGTACGCACGCAAGAAATATCCGCTCGAGGTTGATGTTGAGTTACGAGTGAAAGTCAAGGGGCGGATACCAAGTGAATCACGCAGTGCACGGCGCGCTGGTGGCGTGTGGCTGTGACGAGCAGGCTTCCTTACGCAGTGTAGCGGGACGCTTAACTTACCTGGCTGGTTAGCTGTGAGGCTTGATGCACACAAAGTTGCTGTTGAGCGACTTGGATTGTACTACGCTACAGGGGTCCTTATATACATGTAGGAGACCGTCTGACTAAGCTACTGTATAGTACCAATCCTGATGCATGTGATTCTATCTACGATGCATGTGTTACTCCTGTTACCCGGAGTACCAGTGTGTGAACCCGGCTGCCTAGTTAGGCGCTCTCTATTGTTCAACACTCCCCCTTGCTAAGTGCAGCGATAGATGCGCGCAAGCATTGAATGGCGCATAGTGCAGCCGACTATGCTGGACCCTAGTCATAGAATCGTAGTCCAAGCATTTCTCTGAATTTGAGAAATTTGATACGACCCAAGTTCTTAGTGAACAGGTCTGCCGGATTGTCATCAGTGCTTACGTAGAAGACTTCGACTTTCTTGTCTTCTACTAGCTCCCTCACGTAGTGGTAACGAATGTCAATGTGTTTAGACCGTCGTTCCGTGATGGGGTTGGAGCTAATGAATATTGCTCCCTGATTGTCCGAGCAGATGGGCAGCGGGCCAAGCTTGTAGCCAATCTCCTCCAGGAGCATCTTTATCCAAGCTACTTGTCGCCAGCAATCGCTCAGCGACATATACTCAGCTTCAGTGGATGACAGGGCAACTGTCTTCTGTCTTCTAGACAGCCAACTGAACGCGCCGTTCGCGAACTTTAAAAAGTGCCCAGACCGTGACTTTCTGGCTTCTGGGCTGTCTGCCCAGTCAGAGTCAGTGCATGCCAATAATCCATTGCCACTTTGTCCTTCATAGACTAGCGCATAGGATTTTGTACCAATTAAATAGCGGCAGATATACAGCGCTCTGTTCAAGTGGTCTTGTGACGGATTTGCTGCAAATTGCGCAAGTAACGTCACGGCGTACACGGCGTAGCAAATGTCAGGTCTAGTTCCAAGCATTAAATGTAGCAAGGAACCGATGACAGTCTGGTACTTGCTTCGAAGTGCTGTGTCAGCTGTGCCAGTATTGGCAACAGGCTTGTATCCAGCAGGGAGTGGAGTTGGCGCAGATTTAGTGTTCTGCATGCCACAGCGCTGCAGCACCTTCTCAAGATAGGCGCATTGATCCAAATGGATTTCGCGGCCTTTCCGAGTTATGCGCATGCGCAGGAATTCCTTGACGTCGCCTAAGTCACAACACTCCCACTTCTTCATGAAGCGGTCCTTTAATGAAAGGACTAGGGTCTTATCTTTGCCACAAAATATGGCATCGTCTACATAGACAATGATCAGCACGAAGCGACCATCTTTTGTCTTATAGACGAATATTCCGGCATCGGATACAAGGCGTTTACAGCCAAGTTCCTTTAGGGACTCATTGAGGGTGCGCCACCACGCAAGCCCTGCCTGCTTAAGTCCATAGAGAGCGCGAAGTAACCGGAGTACTTTGTGCTCTTGGCCTGGTACTGCAAAGCCTTCAGGCTGCTCCATGTAGATTTCCTCGTCGAGCTTGCCATAGAGATAGGCATTTCGGACGTCGAGTCCGGAGACGTGCATATCCTCAAGCGCAGCTAAGGCGAGGATTAGACGTACAGTCTCAAAGCGTACGACTGGAGAGAAGACCTGATCATAGTCAAGGCCTTCAATCTGGGAGTAACCCTTGGCGACCAATCTGGCCTTTTTACGACCGTCAGTTTTGACGTCGAATACCCAGCGGTTTTTAGTGACCTTTCGTCCCTTAGGACGGTCAACCAGTTCATAGACATTGCGTTTGCGAAGTGCCTCAAGTTCTTCGCGACACGCTGTCATCCACTCCTCAAGCTCCTTTTTAGGTAGCTTTAGTATATCGCGGAATGACCATTCTCTCGGGCTGGTCCCGTCTGGTAGATCGTTGTCGAGGGTGGGTAGCGCTTTTGCAAGCAGCAACTCGACTAACTTAACTCCCCCTTCCCGGCATAATTCTGCCAGTAGTAACTCAGCGCTTTGCGCTTCATCCTCATCGGATGGGGCGGACTCGACAGGTTCGTCGCGTGGAGGAGGATTTGGCGCAGAACTAGGTCCGGGAACCTGTTGTCTTTGCTGCCTTTGTGGTCCGGTTTTGGTACGGGAGCTACCCGCATCCTCACCGACCATCTTTTTCCATCTCCCCTGATTTTCGATGTCCTTTACTATGTCTTGGGGCTTCCGCTGCTCTCCATAGACATTACCTCTACGAGTTACTGGTCTCCGCTCCCTTGCTGAACGTCGCGGCTCTACTGGGGGCGCAGGGTGTTCTACCGGTGCATGGGGCGGCGGTACTGGGTCTACGGGCGCATCCTGCAGCTCCTGCTCATCATCATGAACATGACCGTTTCCCCTTTTAGGAAGGTGATGTTTTGGATGATTATCATCGTCATCCTCATCTACCTGAGGTGTGGTATTTGGTTGATTTTCTGGGATCATTTCTTCTCGAGGTGGCCAAACTCGAGTTGTACCCCGACGATTTGTCAAGGGGCACTTAGGAAACATAGTTTCGTCAAACATCACGGTGGATGATCTGAACAAAACATTATCTGGTGCTCTCATGAAGAGCCATCCGCCAGTGCGCTCTGTAGAGCCATCTCCCCCAAGATAAATCATCAGCTCCGATTTGGGCGATAGACCGTTTTTTCTAACATCCTTGGGTATAAAGACATACGCACCGCAGCCGAAAACGCGCAGGTGCGCCACAGATGGCGGCTCGCCATTTATCAATTCGTAGGGGGTAAGCCAATTAAGGCGACAAATTGGTGTCCTGTTGTAAACATGGACTGCATGATCCACGGCGAATTCCCACCAGGATGGAGGTAGACAAGCATCATGGCGCATTGCCTCTGCTTTGTCCATGAGCGTTCTGTTGAAACGCTCAGCTCTGCCATTCTCCTGAGGAGTATGCGGCGAGCTCTGAAGGATCTCTATGCCATTATCCTTTAGAAGGTCTTTGAATGCAGTGGAGACGTATTCTCCCCCTGCATCAGACAACCACTTCTGCACTGTCTTTCCATATTTAGTTTTTACCATGGCTAGGAATTGCCTTGTGGCTGTAATTGCTGCAGATTTCTTGCGCAGATTTACAGTCCACGCGTGCGATGAAGCGTCATCATAGTACAGTATGTAGTACTTGTACTTATGATAGGAATCTACCGGGAAGGATTTTAAGTCCGAATGAATGAGTTCAAACGGTACCTTTGCCCGGTAGTTGGACGGCGGGAAAGACTTAGAGTGCATTTTCCCTTTTGCACATCCTTGGCATATTGGTGAGTCCTTAGGAATCTCCACCTTTCTGGGAAATCCAGATGTATGCTCCTTCGCCTTTGCAAGC
Organism: Fomitopsis betulina; assembly: GCA_022606075.1. Taxonomy (NCBI): domain Eukaryota; kingdom Fungi; phylum Basidiomycota; class Agaricomycetes; order Polyporales; family Fomitopsidaceae; genus Fomitopsis; species Fomitopsis betulina. The sequence continues at coordinate 13,918 of JABYQK010000079.1, forward strand.
ACGTCCTTAGAAGGGTGCGCAAAACGGCGATGCATAGTCGAATAGTCGACTTCATTTACGTTCACATAAATATTTTGAACGTTTTCACCCGATTCAGCCACGAGGGTGAAGGTGGTAGTGTCCGGGTGCTGCGGTGTAAACCTGAATAGTGCTTTCCGCGCTCCTGGTTCATACAGACTGATATGCTGCGCTGTTGCGCGCAAGTCTAGTCCGTCTTGGAGGAACATCCCCAATGACAAGAGACGAGCCGAGCAATTTTCCATGTAATAGACGGGATATAGGCGCGTCTGCAGCCATTGTTCGTCTATTTGGTAGTTTAGGAACACAGTTCCTTTTGCAATAATGCTTCCTACCGCTCCTTGTTGTGCCGTTTGAGTACGGATAGGAGTTTGGAGATACTCGAATTCTGAGAGGTCTCTTATGTCATTTGTAATGTGCAATGATGCACCTGAGTCCAGTAGCCACTCATTCGCTGAAAAGCGACTTTTTCCCTTTCCCTTACAACGTGAGCACGCAGCATAATCACGCGAATGAATACATTGTACATTTTTTAAGCCGCTACTAAGTACATTTACAAATGTCCGAGCACCGTTGTGCAAGTCAGAAGCGGCTGTTAAAGCGCTGTTAGTAACTTGCTTAGGGTTAGGAATATGAGTGACGTACTCATTGCCCCAGTCGTCGTAGCCATCATATGGCTCCATGCAGCGGAGCTCACCCGTTAACGGGTTCTGAAAGCTTTTGTCGACAATAGGGGGCGCAAGGCCCGCGGCCTGCGCTATCATGCCGTTTAATTCGGCGTCGTGCGCGTCGATGTCCTCTTCGTCTGTTGCCCAGACGATGGACCTTTCTTCGGCGTCGCGGAAGTCGTCGTCCTCGCTGATATATTCATCGCGCATGACCTCGTCGATGCGGTCGGCCATATCGTCGTCGCTGAGCTTGCTGCGCTTCGAGGCGCGCGACTCGGTGTCCGAGGGGACTTCTTCGATGTGAGCGGAGCTCACGACTTCTTTCAGTGTACGGATGGTTTCCGGTGTGCCGGCGACGTCCAGGTCCTTGGCGAGCTGGAGGGCTTCTCCGAGCCAGTCACCGCGGGCGCGCTTCTTGCCCTTGTTAGGTGCAGGTGCTGCGACCTTTCGAGTCCTGCTGCCCGAAGGCGCTAACTCGACGACGGTGCTGGTTGTCGGGGCAGGGATCGACACGGTGTCGGCGATGTGCATTTCTGCGTGCTCGTCGTGCGAATGCGGCTTACCACGGTTTCTACCGCCGCGCTTTCCCCTAGGAGTAAAGCCCTTGGCTTTCTCCTTGCCCTTGTCCTTCCACTCCTTCTTACCCGCGCTGCTGCTGCCTTCTGGGCGCTGCTGCTGCGAGAAGGAGGGATTGCCTTTCTTCTGCTTGATAGCAGAAATCTTCTGGGCGGACGACTGCACCTTGTTCTTCGACTGTTCCCAGGAGGCGGTTAAAGCGTCCTGGGCGCTGCTCGGCGTGAGATCTTTGATCTCAATCTTGTTGAGAGCCAGCTGGATAGCTGTCTCGTACCGAGGTGGAGCGGCCCCCAGTATTATTAGGGTTCTCATCTGCGGCGGCAGAGAGAGGCCAGCTCCATCGAGCTCGTCGAGATTGCTCTGGATCTTTGAGATCGCAGGGCTGGGGTGCTCGTTAGCCGGAATACGGACGTTTATTGCTGCCTTGAAGAAGGCAAATGCCCCCATGGCGCTAGTCCCTCCGTAGAGCCCTTTCAGGGTATTCCAGATTGTCTTCGCAGTCGTCTTTGTTCTGACGAGCTGCGCGACTTCGACGCTTAGGCGCAAACGAATGCTGCCCATGGCCTTGGATTGCATCTGCATCCATTCGAGGACCTCTGCGCAGTTTCCTCCGTCCGTAGCCAAAACAGGCTCATCGAAGCCGTCGGGTATCTCAATAAGAATCCAGACGCCTTGCGACTGCAAGTATGCTTTCATCAAATCGGCCCATCGACGGTAGTTCGATCCGTCGAGGACGGGGACGAGGTTCTGCAGAGAGTTCGACATTTTCTTTGTTTGTTGGTGGTGGTAGAGCGGTTGGTTGATAAGGTTCTGTGAACGCATTATCAGCGCTCTGACTTATGCTGCCGGGACGGCGCTGACACCACACTGGACTCATTGTTTGGGATGGTGACAGCTGAGCTGTGCACGACCTGCAGCCATATAGGCGCGAAGTCTCCCTCTGACGTCAAAGCCCTTAAGGGCGACGTCCAGGTAAGCTATCCTGACCCGCAGCGGACGCAGCCATAAAGGCGCAGTACCGCGCAGTGCTCAGGGCTCATAACCTGACGAGCAGGCTTCCTTACGCAGTGTAGCGGGATGCTTAACTTACCTGGCTGGTTAGCTGTGAGGCTTGATGCACACAAAGTTGCTGTTGAGCGACTTGGATTGTACTACGCTACAGGGGTCCTTATATACATGTAGGAGACCATCTGACTAAGCTACTGTATAGTACCAATCCTGATGCATGTGATTCTATCTACGATGCATGTGTTACTCCTGTTACCCGGAGTACCAGTGTGTGAACCCGGCTGCCTAGTTAGGCGCTCTCTATTGTTCAACAGGCTGCGCTCCGGTTCATCCGGCTGTCTCCTCCTACATTCTCAACTTCTCGTAGTCACTAAGTGCCACCTCAAAGTCCCCGAGTATCTCCATCAATTCACCATGACGAATCCCAACTACCCTCTCTGCGCTGATAATCGATAAACCTGGCAGAAAACATCTTCCGCAGGGATAGGTTGTATCGAGGACGATCAGGATTGCCCTCTTGGCTGAGCGGGTGGAGCTCATCTTGATTGTAAGGCCGTCAATCATCCCCAGCTAGCTGATGCCTCCAAGATGCTCTACGGTGCACAATATTGGACCACATCGTCAAGACTGTGGCATCCACTTCGTGACTCTCAAGCTCCTGAATATGATGTCCCGGGACAGTACTCCTCGCTGCTGTCAGCACAATGTAGTGGTAAGCCATGTTTTGCATCTGTATGTGCCGTGGCGTCACGAAGGTTGGCAGAGACTATACGCCCACTGCGTTCTCAACCTCCGGTGATGCAATTATCCCCTTACCGACGTATACGAGACTGCGCGAGTTCACAGCCTCTCCACCCCAATGCTCGTCAAGCTTTGCATGAGAGGATCCCACTGCGCATACAGCACCATCCACCCTGCAATTTCTTACCATTGCTCAAGGAATCCTGCCTGACGACGTCCACTTCGACTACTCGTACACTGGCCCACATACCACTGCCCGCGGCCGGCGCAGCTCCTGGGATGTCAGGATCATACCCGGCGACGTGATCGCTTGGCTGGTACACCATCAACATCGAGAACACCTTTTGGCCAAGGCTAAATCAAACATCGCTATGACTGGGATATGTGAAAGGGAAGCATCGTGAGTAGTGCATTCCCTATTCAGATATCACATTGTCCTTACCTAAGGCCACAGTGTCTTGTACCCGTGTCATGCGGCATGGCACATGAGTGCATCCGCTGCCGCGCTCCGTCTCTTCCTGCGCGTTGTCAATCATCATGTGTGAGGATTCCGGATGGGGCCTGAGGTTGATAACCACATTTGCCTGATGCTGAGAACTGGCGAATCGATGCGAAGAGCTTGTAAGCTACCACCATCATCATCATGAAGGCCGTACGCTACTATGGACCTGGCGACATGCGCGTTGAAAACATCCCAGAGCCCGTAACAGGGGACAAGCAAATCAAGATCAAGGTGTGCCGTCCGTAGTGCGACCTTTGTCTACCCTCTGATTGCACCCAGGTGGCATGGTGAGTCGATTGAAAACAAATATCTCCACAATTCAATCCTGTACGATAGGAATGGAAGTCAGTCGCATATCTCTCTTTGTTTAAACATTGTTCATACTCGTTGACTCGTAGTATGTGGTTCCGATGTACATTCTTGGTTCACATTGCAGACGCCGGTATCCCCTACAATGACGACGCCTCATCCTACCACTCGGGAAACCCTTCCCGTCGTCATGGGGCACGAGTACGTCCGCTGCGGTACAGGATACAACAAACGCTACTCACATGTGTACGACCAAGGTTCTCCGGAACCATCGTCGAGCTAGGAAAGCTGGTGGATGCAAGCAGGTTCTCGGTTGGACAGAACGTCGTAGTGTGAGCGAAACACTGATCTCCATGTGTATCTGCTCAGCATGGCTACAGTGAACCACTTATCTCATGCGGTAAATGTGGGCCATGCATAGCGGGCACCCGCAACTTATGCCGCGATATTAGCTTTATCGTCAGTCTATCATTATGACGGCTTACCCCCTTTCTGTCGCGTTCTGACTCTATATTTCAGGGCATCGGTGGATGGGGTGGCGGATTGGCCGAGTATACCGTCACAAATGAAGACCTCGTTCATGTCCTGCCGGACAGCATACCCTGTGAGTTCCACCACGGCGCATTTGCCCACGCAGGTTGATCGACCCTTGAAATCACAGTGGATGTGGGAGCTCTCATTGAACCATTGGCCGTCAGCTGGCATGCCGTCAAGATATCTTGCTTCAAGCCTGGGAATAGCGTGCTCATCATTGGTGCAGGCCCCGTAGGCATTCGCTTGCCGTTGCTCCATGCGGAGAGCTTGATGCGCATGACAGATCGGTCTTATGTTACTGAAGGTACTAAGGTGCGCAAACCCTCTGCGACGACTGAAAGCGTCGCTAATAGAGTGGGCAGAGCGGAAGGTGCAGGTTGGATAGGTGTCTCCGAACCCGCCGCCGCACGGCGCGAGACGGCTCTCAAACTCCATGCCTCTGCCGCATTTAACCCGCTCTCCGAAGACACCGTTGCCTTGACATACCGCGCCACCCATGGCGGGGCGGACGTTGTGTACGACTGTGCCGGGATTCAAGCCAGCTTTGACGCGGCGCTCGCTGCCGTCAGGACCCAAGGGAACGTTGTCGAGGTTGCCGTGTGGGAGAAGAATCCGGTCATCAATATCAGCGCGTTGCAGACGAAGGAGGCTGTCCTGACCGGTGATTCACGCTTTCCTGTTCCATCGCTCCCGGACACTGAATATGGATGGATCGCAGCGAGCCAGGCATATGACCGCCGGCATCCTGAACTCATCAATGCCGTGGCTGAGGGACGTTTCTCCAACCTTGAAGAACTGATCACTCGCAGGATTGCGCTGGACGACTTCGTCGAGAAGGGCATCAAGACACTCATTGCGGATAAGGACACACAAAGTAAGCCCCTTGCCTGGTTGGCTCTTTTGATTACACGCTAACTTGCATGCAGTTAAGATTCTGGTTCATCCGGGGTCCGCTGGGCGAGACAGCACAAGTTACTCTCGTTTGTAAAGAACAGATGTTGAGCAGACGTACCGTTGCCTTTGTTCCTGACCTCGATCGATCATCGTTCCGAGCCGAGCGTGTTCACCTCAGTTCTGACTTAGAACCGGGCGGTTCCCATACTCAGACTGTTATCGCCATTGCGTACGCTCTGCGTGCTTGCCTGGTTGCACGTTCTCGCTAAACTGGATGAAGCTGTAACCAAGTATCCACCGAAGGCGCCCCAGGTTTGGCTGGGATACTGCTCTTTTCATCCTTATCGTGCATCGGCGTGTGATCGAGTTTAATCTTTGCTTCTGAGGCAGAGCGACGAAAGTCGTGGCCATATTGCAGCGCACATGAGCTTCGACCCCATCGATGTCGTCCTGGGTCATGACTTGACGCCCCTCACGAGTTGCCAATGGCATGATGGCCACCGCGGGCAAATCCGCCACGCTTCTCTGCACTCGCTGTCGTAGTATCTGTGGCAGTCTCCGCGGAGTACATAGAGATTCGTTCGGTCTGTTGGGATGGCTTTACTGCCAGATTTGTACGAGGCCGGTATCGAAGAAATCCAAGATGGCCTGACGAAAAAGCGCTTCAGTGGCGTTGATCTTGTCAAAGTAAGTCGCGCCCTATTGTAGTCTGCTGTCCATGACTCGGATCATCTCTTCCAGGCATACCTTGCTCGTATCGAAGAGGTCAACTTGCAAGGGCCTGCCCTCCGCGCAGTGTTGGAAACCAATTCACATGCAGTAGAGCAGGCCGCTGAACTTGACAGGGAGAGGGAAGCGACGGGCCCTCGCGGCCCTCTCCACGGCATCCCATTCCTTCTGAAGGACAATATTGCTACACTACACAGTGAAGGTAAGTCTTCAGCCGGGCAACTACTCAGTCGCGCGCGCTCATTCCGCTCCTCCCAGGCATGAACACCACAGCGGGCTCATATGCCCTCCTCGGTTCCGTCGTCGATGGCGAGTCAACGGTCGCCGCGAAGCTGCGTGCAGCGGGCGCGATCCTCCTCGGGAAGAGCAGTCTATCCGAGTGGGCCAACTGGCGCGGGAACGTGCCCTCCGGGTTCTGTGGGCGGGGCGGGCAGGGCTCGAACCCGTACGTCCCGCTGGGAAATCCGTCGGGCTCGAGCTCAGGGAGTGGCGTCGCGAGCGCGATCGGACTCGCGACAGCCACGCTCGGGTCGGAGACGGACGGCTCGATCATCAGCCCGAGCAGCCACTGCAACCTCGCGGGTCTCAAGCCGACCGTGGGGCTCACGTCGCGTGCAGGTGGTGAGCACTGTCGCCTTTTCTCTCCGTTTTGGTGCTGGTTGGCTCACGGGCGTGCGACGCATCGGCAGTTATACCTATATCGGAGCACCAGGACAGTGTCGGGCCCATGTGCCGCTCCGTCGCGGACTGCGCGATCATACTCTCTGTCATCGCGGGGCGTGACCCGCGCGACAACTACACGCTCGCCCAACCAGCGCAGGTCCCGGATTACACGCAGGCGCTGCGGAAGAACGGCCTGAAGGGTGTGCGCCTCGGCGTGCCGCGCAGGGTTGTCGAGCGCGTGAACACGAACATCCTGATCGCGTTCGACGATGCCGTGCGCACGATACAGGGGCTCGGGGCGACTATCGTTGACCGCGCGGACTTTCCTGACGAGTGGGACTACGACGAGGTGTGGAAGCGGGAGGAGATCGTGCTCTGCGGGGACTTCAAGGTCAACATCCACGGGTACCTGTCCAAGCTTTTGGACGTGCCAACAGGTGTCAGGAAGCTGGAGGACCTGATTAGGTTCAACGAGGAGAACAAGGACAAGGAGCTCATTGAGCCGTGGTGGACAGACCAGTCTACGTAAGGTCTGTGGGCACTTTGCCGCTGGCCAACGCTAATACCCACGGGGCAGGTTCGTGAAGTCCAACGACACGCACCAAAACACGGCGTTCTGGGAGGCGCTGGACTACACCTACCGGATGGGCCGGCAAGACGGTATCGACGGCTTGCTGAAGAAGTACGAGCTCGACGCGATCTTAATGCCCACTGCCGCTGCATCCCGACCTCCGGCTGTGGCAGGCTACCCGGTGATATCTGGTGAGTGTTTACCATCTTGTAAACTCGATTGTCTGGCTGACGTGCACTTGCAACGCCCAGTGCCACTCGGGTTCCAGCCCCAAGATGTCCCACTCGAAGAGGCCAAGCCAACACGCCTCAGCGGACCGAACATGCCCTTCGGCATCTCCTTCGTGGGCACAGCGTACAGCGAGTTTCAGCTCATCCAGTACGCGTACGCGTACGAGCAGGCCACGAAGCATCGGCTAGGGAAGAAGGCGTATCCTGAGGCGATACCAAAAACGCAGTTAGCAGATGTGATGACGAAGTAGCGTGTGTTGGTAGGTTCGACACAAACTCCTCATGGGTTCGAGATTTGACGCCAGGTCCCCGTTCTGGAGGGTGGCACAACCGTACAAAATGTACTTACCATGTCGTATTCGGCAATACATTGCATATTTATAGAGCCCACTCGATGCCCACTCGTCGGCGTTGTCATACCATTGAGGACTAACGTCGAGTCACGGTAGTGACAGGTTTACAAATTGATGTGTTTCGGAGTAGACTGATCTCCTTCATTCGCAACTCGAGTCTCGACTGACTGCACAACCATGACACCCGGTGTTGGAACAGCACCGGACCTCTTGACAAACACACTGTGTCGACGTGAAACCCCGCGCCCAACATACACCCCACCACCTCGACCAGGGTGGCGTGCATACCTCAATGAGGCGATGAGTGCACTATCGAGTGATTGCGGCCTTCGAGTTTTTTTTGTAACCGACCTAGGGAATGGCGGCTTTGCGGCGGGCGTAAGGAAGATGTGAGCAGTGCATGATATAGTACCTATCATAGTAGCACCCGGGACTGGTAATCGGCACCGGCGCGGCCGGGAAATAGTCTAGGCGATGTTCCAACCAGCTTGCCAGTGTTGGCGATTTTTGCATCCTTGCTACTGTAATAAGCGAGTAGGAAGTGGTTCAGTGACTTGTTATTGTCCGTCACTGCTTGTAAGGCAGATGTCGCACGATAAGACTGAATGGTGATCTTTGTTACTGAAACTGTACTGTGGTATTGTTATCCAGATAGGTAAATTTGTATTGGGTGGCCGCCTTCAGAACCTCGGACTTTGTGACAACTTACAAGTAGTCTCCTAGAGTCTCCCCAGTAGACAACTCCTTCAACCTTCGTGCCTCAGGATATCCTAGCCTTTCCTTGCAAGACCTTCCTCATATGAGAGCCTACTACGTGTGTTGGCGATATCCGTCAGTGCTTAGTGCATCTGCACATAGCGTGGCGTGGCGTTTGGGACGGGATGAAGCTTCGGTCGACCACTGAGTTGCGTATGCATTGACTACCGTGGAAAGTCCGACGTCGTGGGATACAGGGAGTGCGCGGAAAATAGTTAGGTCATCATTGAGTGAGAGTATATAAAAATGTCCGACAAAGTGAGGTTACGGATGGGCACGGGGTCTACGACTATAGACATGGGTGCGTGGAGACGAGGCTGCGTCGTTGGCAGCAACGTTCTCATCCGGTCGTATAGGGGTGGGGCTCGCAGAGGCGCCGAGGGCGAGGATGGCAAGGATGCACACTGTAAGGAAGGCGCGCATGTCTATCCGCTCATTAGCATCGTTTTCTGGCAGAGGGGTGCTCTCGTACCTCCTGAATGTCAAGGTTGCTGCGAAGATAACCATGAGTCCAGAGCGACGAAGAGGAGGCTTTATCTGCACTCACAGTTAGGTCGCCGGTGTAGTGTTGCCCGAGGTAAGTTCCGAGGTACTAGCACTACGGAGGCTCAAACTAGCCGTTGTTCCTTGTGGTGTCTCTCCTAGATAGGGTGAAGTGCAACGTCCGCAAGGCGGGGATAGCAAACGATGAGGTTTCGTGAAGGGGTCGTGAGATCGTGCTAGAGTGCGTGCGAGTAGGATGCGAGCGAGACGACAACCACCTCAGGCAGCCGCTTATATCCCCGTCGTCTCCACTTGTCGCCGGGAGCGCGAGGCTGCGGAGGCGAGGAATGCGGCTACAAAGCAAGCAGAGAATGTAGCACAGCAGTGACAACACGCGCGACGGGCGCATCGGTGTCACGATTATCACAGCCCCGTCACGGCCGCCTGCTGAGGCTGTGTGGCGTCCGCACACGACCGTGCATCACTCTCTGCTACCTCCAGATTCTCAGACATCGCCCCTGAAAACTAGAAAGAACGAGTGCTCAGTGTTCTGCTTACATCTAAAAGCCTCTTGCCCGCACTCATCAGCTCAGACTCTAGATCATCTCGCTGCGCCCGGAGGAACCCTGGAGTCACTGCACCATTGTTCTCGACTCTTGGCTTTGCCGTGCCGGTCTGGGTAGCAAAGCGTAAGGAAAAGGCACATAGCAAGATCGCTTCTAGATCTAGTGCCGCGGCGGATTCCGCAGCCTCGTGGTCGCTATAAAGCTCGAGCACCGCGCATCATCGATAGCATACTCAACCTTAACCACCCCCATCACTCTCAGACACCATGGCAGACGTCCCCGAACAAGACCGCCACTTGCACCGCCTCCGAATGGTCACTCGTCAATGGCTCCGCGACCCCAGCGGCGGCCTCCTTCCGCGGCCACCGCCCGTGGGCACACGCGCACCGAACGGGCTCATCTGGGGCCACTCCCTGGAGGACTTCATGTGGATACAGCGCATCCCGAACGTGAACGTGCTCACCATCTGGTCGCGGAGCATGATCAAGGAGTTTAGCGAAAACTACGACGAGAGCGAGTTCGATAAGCCGGAGCCACCCCCGCGTACGCGCCGCCCGTGGCCCGTGCTTCGCATCGCGCACGACGCGCGGAACAAGACGATCCCGCCCGTTGGCGCGTATGACGAAGGGTCTGATCATGAGGACGACGCCCCGGGCTCCGTGCGTCAATGGCGCGTGCGCGCGGACGACCCCAAGACGGGAGAGAGCTGCGAGGACAAGATTATCGCGCGCTTTGTCGTCGAGGACATGTCCGACGTGCTCATGCCCAACGACAGCGAGCACCCTGTCATCTCTCCCCTGGGCCATCCCTACGCTGCGCTGTGGACGCCCGACTTTCGCCAAGGCTATGCGGCAGCTACGAAGAATGGGACGTTCAATCGGTATTCGATCATCAGGAAGCCTGGCAGCAGGAGCGGACACGGTGAGCTGGCCGACGACACGGGTCTCATGGCTGTCATCATGCATGACACCGACGGGCATACGGCCGTCAACACCAAGCGCGACCCTATCGCCCTCATCATGGAAGACGGCGGCAAGACTTTGACGATCTTCCACGATCCAACTCCTGTAGTGTTCATCGGCAAGACTTTGAAGCGCGAGCGACGCAATGCCGGAATGGCGGAGAAAGGCTCTGCGAAGGCGCCTGATGAGGACGCGACGGAGTCCAAAGAGGCGACTGTCACTGACGATGTTGAGATGTCGAACGCTGTGGCGGATGAAGACGACAAGGCTGAACATGCCGAGACGAAGATGGCAACGGCGGAAACTAGTAGAGATGACCAGCTCGGAGCTAGCGCTGCAGCAGAGGCTGGTACGGTGACTGACGTAGCGTCGACGCCGATGGCAGACATCACACCGACGCCGGTGGCAAACTTCTTGCCGGCAGGGATGACAGACAAAGGCACACGTCTCGTTATGATCGGATTCCCAGGCGACGATTCCGATAGCGAGGATGAACGCGAAGCAGAAAGCGAGGAGAATGATGTAGGTGAGACTGAACCAGAGGCTCTGACGAAGTACATCAACGCGGACGGTATCTTCGACCAAGACGTTCTGGCTGAACTGCCCAAGCTGGAAGAGAGCATACCAGAAGAGTACTTCCCCGATGCGTTGATGGTGCATCGCCAAGGCCAGGTGCGTCGTTCCTGCCCCTCCATGCTCTCCGCTCACATCCAACCAGGAACCTAGAAAGTACAAGCGCATTCTGCCCAAATTCGCGAGAGACGACGACGATAGCGAGCGCGAGCGTGTTGGGACACTCTACCTCGGGGGGCCGATGCTCGGCGAGGGTCATCACTCGACCGTGCGGCGCGCGCCACTGCAGCTGCCGCCGCCGCTGAGCACATTCGGGAAACACCGCATGGCGACTGTCGCGGCGAAGCGGTCGTTCGCGACCATCTCCGCGCGCAAGTTCCTGCGCCACGAGGCGGGCATCTTCAACCTCTTCCCGCCGCACCTCCAGGAGGAGTACTGCGGGTACAACCTCGTCTCGCCGATCCGGCACCCCGTCCCTGTCCGCGCGGTCGTGCCCAAGTTCTTCGGGTACTACGTGCCCCTCGAGGAGGACGGGACCTGGGAGGATAACACGTATGCGGGCTACAGCGAGGAAGATATGACACAGGTGGAGGGCGTGAGCCCGATCCTGCTCATGGAGGAGTGCGGCGACCCCGTCGCACCAAGCAAGTTCAGCGTTGACGATAGGTACGTTTACCCCACGCGCTGCCGCCATCGGACTAACGCCTGCGTGTCCCTCAGATCCGAGTGCTACTCGCTTGTGTGCCGCCTCCAGCTGGCGGGGTTCCTCCAGGGCTCGATGTACGTGCGGAACATCCTCTGGCAGCCCGGGCCGCTGTGGAAGCCGCCGAAGAAGCGGTCGCGCAAGACCCCGAGCTTCCGGATCATCGACTTTGGGCGCGCGATGTACTGGGACGACCATGTGCTGAAGGCAGGCACTAAGGAGAAAATGGACAAGAGGGCGAAGGAGTGGCATGACCAGGCGATGTACGATAAGCAGAGGGTCAAACGGGAGCTGCTCATCCGAGAGTGGGATTACGATTTATAAAGGTGCGAGTGGAGATGTTGAGTGTCAAGTTCTTGTTCTTTTGTTTGTTATCGTGCTGTGCGAACTCTCGCGTTCCCTATCCATTGCTGTATGGTACTTCCCGTGTTGTAAGGCTCAAAAGCACGCGCATGTATTGCATAAATGTCAAGACGATGTAATATTATTCCGAACGTGTTACCATCAGAGCCACAGAACCCTTCCTTGACGTTCTGTGTTCAAGGTTGAGCGGTGGGGAGGGAGCGGAGTAAGCTGTACATCCAAACTTGCGCTAGCTCTGCGACGGAGTGGGCACAGTATCGGTAATGTGGAAGTGCCGCGATCCTATGCGGAAAGCTTTGACATAGCTCCAGTTCGGTGCGCTTGCAATACAGAATGTGTGGTCGCCAGCTCCGAAACATGTGTACTGGCAACGGATGTCCGGGTTGCTCGTATCCACAACGCTCCGTATAAGTGAGCCAAATGATCACATCACTGGCCCGACCCACATACGAGATGCACTCTGACACTGCGAGACAACCATCTGGCGCATGTTTAGAGTTACAAGTCCTCGGAACGGCGGGGTGTGCAGAAGGGACATGGGCGCTGTCATATGAAACCCGCCTCTGAGCGATACGCAGGTGGGGACCGTCCGGCGCCACGAGGTTCCACTGTCAACCCGCGATTGCAGCATACAGTCGCGGGCTCGTGCCTAGTGCATATGGACACACGAGCGTAGCTCCTTGTGGCGTGGTTGCCGTTCGAGAAGGCGTCTGCCTTTCAATAGTACCGCGGAGGCTCGTCCGAGGCTGCATGGGGTTTGCATACACCCGCGTGATCGATGCAACGGGCGTGGGTGATTGCGGTTGTGTATAGTGACTATGAAACAGAGTCAGTGGTATTTCCACCTAGCATGAAGCACGACGGTGTCATGTCTGCGGCAGGAGGAGTATGATTGCAAGGCCGGGTCGCCTGGAGAGACTTCCTCGGAACCACACGTAGATGTCGAGGAAGGAGTGTGGTGGCCTTCTGTCAAGCAGGAGCGAAACCACAGTGGCTGGGCGATGATGGGAAGGCGGATGGTCAGGGACGTGGCTCCGCCCACGTGAAATCCGACAGCGGAACTGCTGTACCACACAAGTATTTGGAAGCCGATTGTACTCCCGCGATGGTTCACGAATGCATGAACACGACAATCTGCTTTCGGCATGCAGTCGGACTAGAGAGGCTTCGTCCGGTCAAGGGCCTGATGTGATTGCGCTTGAGTAGGAGAGCATGCTAACGCACCGGAAAGTCCGTTAGAGTCCGTGTTGTTCCTTGATGCTGTGGTCTCTGTAATGACATGACCATGGGGGGCGAGGACGGTGTATGCACATGAAGCCCCAGTACGGCAAGAGCTTACCAGTAGCATCCATTATGCAGTGTAGTCCATTCTACGCCTCCAGCCTAGCGGTCCCGTCCAATGTGGAATAGTTTACAGCGAGGCAACTGCGCCGGAGTGTCAGGGCCCTGCGGGCCGCTGACCACCACAAGCAGGCTCTTACACTGAGCGTCATGACCACAACAATGGTAGTTGTTGCACAGCATTTCGATAACGGAGATATAAATATCAATGGAAGCAGTGACACCTGTGAAGATGTTCCATAGATCGGTTATCCTTATGTTCTCGGAATGAGTCATTACATACTAGAGAGCATACACCCATTTTCCGCGGTGCATCGGACCTGATATATGAACGAGCTGTATGTGCATGGCAAGTCAGTATGAACGGCGCTGCGATGCCGGCCACGTAGGTTGCTGTTCGACACTAAACACCGTTGCCGTTACGTCAGGACAGCACCCAACGGCTGAGAGTCTGTCCGCCCTGCCAATCTGTTGACTACGGGCCGTATACTGGTAAACAGTCACGAATTCACCTCAGGTGTCCGTATTAAGTCGTACATGCGGTTCGGCAGTGTCCTTTAGAATGTATTGCATCGTCGCTTAGCCACTTTCGCTGCACCCATTGGCATACGGGTACAATTTACGTGAGTTTCACGAACCTTCGAAGTGGATGGAAATCAGTCCCCGGCCATGCAAAGAGCTGACCCTCGTCATACACCTATCGTCTCGGCAGTCTGACGTCGAACCCGTTTGCATCGCCTATCGATATGTGTCAGTCCTTTATCATCTCGGCTTAAAAAAGGCGGGAGACAACAAACTGGGTGTTCACCAGATGCGCCAGGTCGCCGAGGGCTGTAACAGACGAAGTGATACTTGATTGCCCAGCTAATGGCTTCCGTAGCACAAGACGTGATCTAGTCTCGACCCAAGAACGTCCACGCCGCGATACGGCGGGGGGTTTGTGTCCAACCTAAGACGTGAGCAACTAAGGCATCCGTCAACACATAGTAAGTGTTACGGGGATCAATGCGTGCGCTAATCACCTAAGCTATCCCGGGCCGGTGTTGTCTCCCGTAGGCAGACACAACTTGTTGGATGCAGATGAGGACGGTCGTATAGGGTACCGGTGCGCAATTTGGCCATCAGGTCTCGATTTCGAGCCCTTACAATGTCACGGCTTTGCGTCTATGGTGTAGCTTATTATATGGAGGTATAGAATGCCTATCGTCAGTAGGCGATGGACCTCGTTAGATACGCCCGGCGCCCGCAGAGGTGATACTCTCGGAGAGGATTATATCTATCGGGCTTTCGAGGATGAGCTCCATGAGCGGAAGACGATACTCCGGCGTGTGGTCTCATTCACTCTAGATGGATCGAGCGTCGGTCAATACCCCGAAAATCCCCACAAGATAGCGCACTCACGTAAGGGCGTACCGAAACGTACTGGCAGCCTCAACGGAGTTAGAATCAGTCACAAATTGTTGCGTTCTTGCACGACATCGTCTACTTGGGCTGCAAGACTCGCACGAGCATTATGCGGCGTGAACTTGTCTTCGAGTATCAGCACCATAGCGGGCGTGGAGGAACATATTCCAGAGGGCCTACAGCGGAGGTAGCCAACGGTCGTACACGACGGGCAGCCTCGGCTGTGTGACAGAATGTGACCGTCACGGCGTTTGCCGAGCCTCAATTCGGGCACGGCCCCCGCATCGCTCGTCGTCCCTCCTCCCCTCACACGCGTCCTCCTCGAGCCTCAGTCGAGCTACGTTGCTCGCCAACCGCTTGGCGTCGACCATTCGCGCTTACGTCTCCAGCGCAGCCTCATCATCAACCTAGCCGGGTCCAACAGAGGCTGCACACATGTGCGAACTCCTATCATTTTCGGTTCTCCAGGTTCTCTCCGTCCTTTCGTTCCTCACGTCGATCGTCGCCGTGCTCCACGTCGGAGCAGGGTCACTGCACCGGCTATCGCACAAGTTCGAGGCGGATCTGAACCTCCCGCAATTGTCCCTCAATCCGGGCAAGCCGCATCTGTGGAATTGGAGTGTGCCAGCGTCGTTCTCGCTGAGCAGCATCCTGGGAGAGGAGTCACAAGAACGTGCCGCGGACGAGAAAGGCCTGAGATACATGGGCGGTTCTGACCTGGTACGAGTAAGCTGGCAGGTCGGACGTGCAAGATCAGGTGAACATCTGCTGCATCTACATATTTTCTGTGTGGCATGTCTGACTCCGTCCCCTCTGTCGCTATAGGCCCTCAGTTCTACCAATCGCAACCACCGCTGTCCATGGCCAAGGTTATCATGTCCCGCCACGTCAGTACATCGCGTGACTTGCGCCTTCTCTTCGGGACTGACCTGATTGCTTCACACAGTCACAGCGTCGGCCAGTTCGCTTGCCACGGCGCATGTCGGGCACACTCCGCCCCACACCCCCATCACGACTCGTCGAGTCTGTTGTCTAATTCCATGCCCACACATGCCCTCTTGAATGACTCTGCACGACGCATGACATTCGCACGACCTGCGCGCTCTCTCTTTATGGCCGCAGCTAAAACGAATTTGCAGTACCCATTCGTCTCCCCATACCCTTCCTGCGCGAAGTGACTATTCGCCGTGCAAGTTCGCTTCGACTTTCGGACCATTTTGACCCTTATTATTATTGTGTACTGGGGACTTGTCGGTGATGTAGTAGTGCTACCGCTACGCCTTTTGGCTGAATTGCTGTTGTCTATGTAGCGAGAGGGGTTGATTTCACGCCTACTATACCTTCTAATCAATTTTGCTCTATTTCTACCTACGTATACTCCAATCAATGTTGCATCTGATCACGACTTGTGTGCGTGTGTGATCTTCACCTACTAGAGTACACCCGCCGGGCCGTTACCAACTGTTCTACCTACTTGTATAGATTTGTATACAGAGGTATACAATAGTTACCATTTGCTTACATCGCTCTTATATCGTTACTACTGATCGTTCATTAGTGGCGCTTGAATAGTTCCAGCATGTTCCAGAGCCGTCCAAACCACGTTCACCTCGTATTTGAAGCCATGGATGCGATGAACGACCTGCACAAAAACACTCGGCTATTGCAGACATTCTCAAACGCGGTTCACGCTCATCGACTAGGCAACCTCACGAACAACAATGACGTCCGAACGACCTCTTGTCTACTTCGACATCTCTATTGGGGACAAACCCATCGGACGAATTGTCATGCAGTTGTACAACGACATCGTACCGAGGACAGCGGAGAACTTCCGGGCACTATGCACTGGCGAGAAGGGAGACGGGAAGATGGGCAAGCCCCTTCACTACAAGGGATCTACATTCCACAGAGTGATTAAAGGGTACTACGTCCGGGCATTATGCTGCTGGTTACGCCGGTGATTAATGACGACACAGGTTCATGGTGCAGGGTGGTGACTTCACCATGGGCAACGGTACAGGCGGCGAGTCTATCTATGGCGAGAAGTTCGACGACGAGAACTTTGAGGTTAAGCACTCGAAGCGGTTCCTGCTGTCCATGGTATGTGACGCACCATCTATCAGTGAGCTACAGGGTGCTCACAGGCCGCACGAATGTCGTAGGCAAACTCCGGCCCAGGCACGAACGGATCGCAGTTCTTCATCACCTGCAGCGCCACGCCGCACCTCGACGGCAAGCATGTCGTCTTCGGCGAGGTCATCCGCGGCAAGTCCGTCGTGCGCGCGATCGAAAACACGCCCACTGCCTCCGACGCGCCTACCTCATCCTGCGTCATCGCCGACTGCGGACAGTTGGCCCCGGACGACCCGTCTCTCGCGGAGGAGCCCGCGGCCGCAGATGGTGATCCGTTTGAGGATTATCCTGAGGATCAGGGCCCAGTCGAAGGCGAGGAAGTCGAGGAGAAGCCCGAGGCTGCGCTCAAGGTCGCCAAGCAAGTGCGCGAGATTGGTAACAAGCTCTTCAAGGAGGGCAAGACGGAGCAGGCGCTCGCCAAGTACCAAAGTACGCTGTGTACATTTGCTGTGACGGTGGCGCGATGTGCTGACTAGCTACGCGCAGAGGCAATACGTTACTTGGACCTGCACAACGATCTCCCCGACGCGTCACCGGAGCTTAAGGACTCCTACGGCGCGTTGCTGGCACCGCTTTTGCTGAACTCAGCGCTGGCTGCGCTCAAGGGCGGAAGTGCCTCCAACGCTGGGATCGCAGTGCGGGCGACGGATCGCGCCCTGAAATTGGAGCTCAATACCGCGGACAAAGGTGTGTGGCCGTCGGTCCGTTCTGTGTCTTGAAGCTGACATTAGGGTATCTGCGCAGCGAAAGCTCTGTATCGCCGTGCACTTGCGCACGTGATTCTGAAAGAGTATGAGGAGGCTGAGGCAGACCTCGTTACCGCCCATGAGCTAGTGAAAGGAGACCGTGCGATTGCCGCAGAACTGGAGAAGATTCGCCAACGGAAGAAGGAACATCTAGACAAGGAGAAAAAGAAGTTTAAAAAGCTGTTCGCATGATGAGCGCGAGATAGAAGCATATGGGCAGGCCAAGAGAAGTACAGGACTAAATATGTATCTTGTAACTAATGTGCTGGACAGCGTCTCATACATGCCGTTGGCATTCGTGTTATGCTTCCTCGGATGAGTGTTTAACCCAAGATAGACTCCGTTCTCCCTTGTAACAGCCTCAAACGTCGCCTGAGCCTGAGTGCTGAACCCACCTATCGGGACGGCACCGTACCGCACGGGTCACAGACCCTCGCAATGCTGTTTTGGGTGGAGTATGTTTCACGCTACTGTCTGCTTCTAGATTTCCAGCCGCACTTGGCTCCCAGCGTCTGCGGTTTGATGACAAGGGGCTGCACTGCAGATCCTCGTTGGTCCACAGCTCGATCAGTGCCGATCTCGTGGCCCGCTCGTCACACATGGCGTATTACCTGAGGGCTCCGAGCCCGCAGGGAGATTTAAGCAGTGTATAGCGCCCAGTTACTGTATCATGGTGTCTCAGCTTGCTTACTATCACCAACGGGTGGTGGCGAAATGGGCGTCTCTGACTGACCGACGAGGTGTGTGCATCCCCGGGTCTGTGTATTTTGCAGGTCCAACGTCAGGTGTATCACAAACGAGCGAAACTCCCGATCTGTCGAGGCGGTATGGCAGAAAGAACACCGGGCGGAGGTGGCGTCACTGATCGTATATTGACTGGTACATACTACGTTGCCACGGACACAACTTGTCATGCCGCGGCACTGCAATTCTGCCTGTACGGTGCTCCGATCTTCCTGACTGCATAGAAGACAACTCAGAGGTGCGCTCGTTTATCAGATGAATCAAGTAAGTCGTTACCATGCTACGAATCAGACACCCGTGGCGCTACACCCCACACGCCCATTTCAACCGTATCCCGATGCATACGGCTTGCGCACACGGTGTTGGAACGTGGATTGGTAATGACTTCCCAAACATACTAATGTCACGCGTGTTACATTCGTGAACCGGGTGTGGGTGGTATGCGGATGCGGGCGACTGATTTCGAGCAAACTGTGCCGCAGCTAGACATGCACCGGAAAAGTCGTAGGGTGCCGCATTTGTGGAGACGGCTAGCTGGTACTTCCCTCGGCCACTGCGGCTTGTGTTGGAAAACGGCCAGATGAAACATGTCAAGTCTAGACATACGGTTCGTCACAATGCTCCAGGCTGTGTTGCTTTGCTACAGAAGGGCAAGTGACATCTGTTCACTTCCGCGAAGGCCTAACGCCTCATGCCTATTTCCCAGGCAATACGAGATCTAGACGCGATTGCAGTCCGCATAGGCTACGAGTTCGGTTAGCGTGCGCCGGATGTCAGGGTCCCACAAGGCCAGTTTTTAACTGTATGATTTTCCCATAACGGCAGCACTGACTCGTCATACCTGCAGGTTCGCTCGCGAACACACCGGAAGCTCTTTCTCCGAACCGAGAGCATAACACATAGTCACTTGCACTGCCCGTCGTTGGTGTGGATGAGCAAGAACGTCAATAAACCACTCTGAAGGACCCGGACGGATCACCTGCTGTGTCTGAGGTGGACCTAGATGGTTTCCTTCAGAAAACTGGGCGCTGTGTGTCCACCACACATTGCGGAACGCCAGTACGTGCGGTTGGACTACACTATATAACCCATGCCTTTAGCCCTCAACCCACACACACACTGTTCAGCATCCTAGACCCCACCTGTCTACAACAAGACATACCTACAGCAACCTATCCATACATCGTCATGAGTACTGCCCAAGTATACTCGCCCTTCCGGTCATGCCACAGAATGCTCATTTGCATAACAGACTAGCCAAGGTCAGAAACAATCTGACTCAGACGAAGACTACCCAATGCCTAAGACACCCCGCCGCACCCCTATGGCATGTCAATTCTGTCGAGGTATTGCATTTCGCACTGCTTCTATACTCTTGGGCTCACGCCGGAAACTCAGGCCGAAAGCTGAAGTGCGATGGTCGCCAGACATGCGCTCAATGTCAGCGCCGGGGTATAGCATGCAGTTACGTCCCAGTGTAAGCATTTTGCGCCCCGCGTGGTATAGGTGGACTGATGAACCGTTGCGCAGCTCGGCTCAGAGATAGGATACGACGCCCACACGCACAGAGGATTGGTTCATTCGTCTCTCCATATCCGCACTTTCCTGGCCATGTAGCAGAATTCATGATCGGTAGATATACACTATGCAAACCTATACCTTACGTTACCAGTGGTGATGGCATGTATTGTTCATATTAGAGGATGAAATACCGAAGGAAGGCCCGCTTGCCAAGTATCGATACAGAAGGCGATGTAAACACCGTTGGCTCATCTGGGAGGAGCACCGAAGTAAACACCGCCACTAAATTCTTCACTATCAGCGCCTAGTATTCAGGCTCAAACACAACACTGACCCAGTTGCTCTATCCTATTCTTCGCTGTGCATTGCTGCGCTATGTAATGTAAGACAGCCGTAGTCGAGATCCACACCTAAACTTGTGTAAGCATATGAAGGGGGCCATTAGAAAGTGAAAACATACATTGAGGTTCACTGCAGGAAGTTCCTCCAGGATCTGTGTGAGGGTGCCACACATAACGTCACAATGCATAAACAGGGCGATGGTGATAAAACGGACCTGGAAAGCATCATCCTTGTTGGTGACCTCAGCGCATCTGGCGACGAGGCTCGCTGGGATTATCGGATCTGGAAGGAGTCCCAGGAAACGAATGAGCACATCTCCAAATGCCAGCGCCGTCTCAGCCTCCTTCTCTGCCCCTGGGAGTGGAAAGTCCGCGCCGGTGTCCAGACACTGCCCCATTCATGTCAAAGGACGTATTGGGCGGGCAGTGATGGCCGAACAGTACCTCGCAAATCGTGTTGAACAGCTTGTTGTCTCCATTCGCTAAGAACAATTCGTTCTGCTTGGGGGATAAGCCCCAGGCAGTGTTGAGATTGCTGCGCATCCACTTACGACATTCGATGCATTCGCCATTATCCAATTGACTATTCGCATGATCTCCCTCGGCGCAGTCACTGCATGATCCGCGGGTAGTAGTTCGCTTAAGGATCCTAGTGCGCGGATGGGACCGGGAAGTCGTGCAAGTATGTGGAGACCAGTACAAAAGCAAGTCCGTTCTAGCCGTGCGGGACTTCAGCACAAGCCTTCGGATGAATGGTAACGTGATGAAAGACCCACCGTACAGCGCGGAGATCGTAATAAAGTGGTCCTTCCCGAGCGCAGTATGTAGAATTAGGGTATCCTGAAGGTTGGCCTTTGATAGGTTCAACTTAGACGTCAGGGCGTTGTCAGCCCGCGTGGACATCTTCAGTACGGTAGCTTCGCCCGGAAGCAGTAACCCCTGTGTTCATATTCACTCACTGTCAAATCAAAGGTGCATGAAGCTTACTGAGGCTTGGTCTACCTCCAGCCACTCCGGTACTAGGTTATGTCAATCGCATTCAATGCTACAAGAAATGCGGTGGGAACCTACAAATCCCAGAGCCCGGTTGGGCCGCAACGAATCGGAAGGTACAGGGTATCTGGCAGTTCGTTATTCCTTCTATTCCGATGACTGAAGAGAACGGTACCTTTCCAATATTCTGAACGTGTAGATCTTTTCGAACAGGTTTGCGTGCTCTGAATGATATTACGGTCATCCACGAGATTTGCAGAGAATCCGCTTGACTCACGAGAACGGTCCGATATCAATAAACGTGGTCTCAATCTGCAACCTCGGGACTTCCTCCGACCCCTCAATCGAGCCCACTTCTCGCCAGAGATCTTGTACGAAGGCCTCAAATGTGGCGTCGTTTAGCGCGGCTACCTGCACGAGCCTGAGCTTGGGGATGACAACTTGAATTTGCACCCGAAACGTACTCGTATGTCGAAGCCCGCCGAGACCGGTTTATGGTCGCTCATGGAGATGACGTCATGGCTGGTGTAGGAAGACTGGTCGACGTCTAGCATTTCCGAGTGCATGTGCAAGATGCGATCGGTCCATGCAGGCTTGCGTCTGTGTTTCAGTCAGTTTATCGGACTCAAATTGAAAGATAGCCGAGGGAAATACTTCATATCGTATCCTAATGGGTGACCCATCATTCCTGAGGCGAATCGATATGACCTGGAAAAACATACGTGACTCGATGAGGGGTTTCAGGCGGCTTAGACGCAATTTGGTCTTACGGTGCATGACTGATAGGATGCTCCTTGAAATCTTCGAAGGCTTTCCTTAGGTGCCTTGCTAATAATAGCTTCCGTACAGCAGTAAAGCAATGCCCACGTGTGATACATACTCAGCCCAACATACCTGATCAAACTTCAACATGAGCCCCATATTCGGCCTTCTGAGCTCCCGCGGGGAAGAGAGAAGGTGTCGGACATCGGCATCGGGCAGATTGAGTCTATAATTCAAATCTATCTATTCCATTAGTGGAAGGCGTAAATAAGCGAGCCTTAAATCCTGACCGCCCTATGACAGAGATACCCGTCAGTATCTAGAAAGGCTCGAGTCAGCGTGCGTGTCAAGCGCTCACCATCCAGAAAATGGCATCTGTCTCGAAAACATTGAGGGTCATGGTAATATCCTCCGATGTGACATCATCCTGCGTCTGCGGCTCTGGGGAAGACATGCCAGAGTCGAAGAGTAGCCTTTTGGAGATATCGTGGAAGTCGGCATTCCTGCGGTCAAACATTTCATCAAAAGCAGCAAGGTGCGAGTTGACGAATGTCAGTGTACAAGGACGACACGCCCCGCCATCCGTTGATGGCGGAGAATACGTCAGTCTCACAGCGGTAGCACCTTTGTTGCCCTTTTATATAATTTATGTCATTAGGTAGGAAAAACGGTTAGAAAGTGCGGCACACCATCATGCCCATGATTCCTGCGCCGATCGATGCCGATCGAACCTCCTTGAAGCATCGTCTCAGTCGCTTCCGGACGATAACAATCAGCAGCATGCCAACAAGTTGTTTAGACGCAAGCTGATGAGCACTGTACGTCAGCAAACTGATCCATGCGTACCGCCAGGCTGACTTGGCCAGAGGTTTAACCTCCTTGGCCAAGCAACCCGCCCAAGAGAAATTCTGGTGGAACTCGTTTCTATGCACCTTTTCGTAGAGCACGGCTTTCTCTCCAAGGCCCGCAAAAATGGCATCGCACCACGCGTCTTCTCGCACAGTTTTCGTTGAATAGAGCAGTGCCTCGGTGGAGAGATCGAGCTCCTGAAAAGCTAAGACAAAAAGATCTGAATCACCGTGCTTCTCCGAGACGTGGACCTTGTCAACCCTCTCCGCGCCTGTTGAGGAGCTAGCGTGTCAGCTCAAATTTCGTATCAAGTAGCTCCGAAGAACTCACCCCTCGCGGTATCTGCACCGAGGAGCTGATTGAGCACAAACTTTACCAAGGGAAGGTAGCACGGTACCTGTGCCTAATGGGCCCTGCGCGAGAGTCTCTAGCGAGAGCGGTGATATCTCCTTGAGTGGTGGAATGAAGTGCTCGTGGAGGCTATCGTCGCGGAGCCAAGGGGAGAGATCCTGCGCAGGCATCTTTCCATTCACATTGAAGGTGCCCACATGGACGCTGTGTCACCGGGGAATATGAGCAACGGTAACAATCTAATCAACGGGAACCTGAATCGATACCGAAGGCTAGAACGCCGCTCTGCGCCGAAAAGAAGATGGCTTCTGACTCTTCTGCGCATCCAGTCTTCCCGAATAACTGCGATGTCGAGCGCCTCGTCCCCAGGAAGTCCGGCGCTGGCCGAAGAGAGCACCATATGCACAGGCTTCTGGAGTGTCCGCAGATCCGGAGGAACAGTCGACACTGCAACGACCAAGGTGTCAGGGTCGATCATGCGCCGGGCTCCGAAACCTAAGCGCACGTATTGCAGGGCGGCTTGGGCGACCGATGTACGCCGCTAACCAGCTGTAATCCTGCCCATCACCCCGAAGTGCTGAGTTGGCTTTGTGACGTCGATACACCTCTAGCAAGGATTTCAGTCCATCCAAGTCGCGCGTCCACAAGGTCAATGGCTCTGATGTGCGGTTGTCGCCCAGTACAATTTTGACAGAAAATCCTGTAGTATAAGGATCAGATGTGAGTTCTTTTGCGTCTCATGATGTCCGCACCTGCCTCCGCAGGGTTAGTACGGTCGGGTTGAGTCATGCGGTCGAGCCCCGTAAGTGGACTTTGGGCCATCGATATCGACAGCCCGTCCGTGATAGGGAATGCATGTTCGAAGGGGTAATCGGAGGGGGGCACTGATAGGCCAGGCGGGGCTTTGAGCACGAGAACGCTGTCATCAATGATAGCCTCAGTGTGCATGTTTCGAGAACCATATGGGAGCCACGTGTGGTGAAAGCCGCCCCCGACCCCAGCTTCTCTGTATGGAGGTGAACGCGCGTATGTCTGACTTACCATCCTTGCCCTCCGTCACCTCGCTGCGGACCGAGATGTGTGATCACGCAGACGACTCGGGCATGACTTTGTGACCCCTGGTTCTGCGGCCAAGCGTTGATGTCCTGGGCCAGCAAGTAGACTTCTAATGATGCGTTTACCACTTCTGATGGTCGCAGCAGGCTCTGTACGAAGATCTTCAGCTTGTCCGACATCCCTTGTACTTCGGACGTATGAGTACAGTGCACCACAGAGAAGAGAGAGAGCATACCCAGTGATCAGTGCCTGTTTGTTCGCAATCAATAGCTCTGATGATCCAGGAGTATGTGGTCAAGTGTGGGGGAATCGGCGGCGCCTTGAGTCAATGCAAGTCAGAGCCAAGTTACCGGCGCACCGACTAGTGTTACATAGTACAAGTTGGGAGTTAGATTATCCGTTTGTCTGTGAAGCTTAGTGTACATGCCTGCCGCCCTTTATGAGCACCGTAGAAAAAAGGGTACGTGCAGCCTCGGTACGATGGTCGTGACGGTGAACGAGATTCGTTAACAATGATAGACGGCATCTGCCGGCCAGGTGGCACATAGGGATCTTGATCCACGGCTCTTTTTTTAATTTTTTAATTTTAATTCTGATTGTTTACGCTCCGTACTCGAAGTACATGCAGAGACCATAACTACAAGGAAAATCAGTCAGGACCTATTCTACGCCTTGTGGCTCCCTGCTCCAGCATCCACCCGCTGTTCACTTGATGCCCTGGTGGGCGAACTAGGCTTCCTCCTTCGTAGGTACGGACACTCCTGGTCCAGGTCCTCGTTTTCGACTCGTAGGCCCCCCTCGGGGACCGGTGGGGTGAGGGGCTTTGTGACGCTGGCGAGTCCAGAGGAAACGGTCGAGTCACAAGGGGTCACGCGGCTAGTCACAGAGTACAAGGCTGCTCTTATGATTCAAGCTACACTACCGTAAGGCTACTAAACATCGCTCCTTATATACAAGAGTGAGGGGTGATACCGGGGTCCTAACCCAAGGTGAGTAAGCCTCACAGTACTGACAGAGGATGAATGATAGGATGACGGGTTTTACCAGCTCTAGGGGCGCGTGCCCGTTACATACGCCCTCCGGACATCGTGTAACGATGTCCTAAGCCGAAGTGTCCATGGCCCCCTTCACACCCACAGCTGAACTCTCCTCCGATGGGGAAACGGGGGCGAGCACCGGCGCGACCGTCACGCAGGACTCCAGCGTGGTTATGCGTGCTGCTTCGTCAAAATCCTCGAAGTCCGAAACTTCGCCTCCCGGCCCGGCGATCATCGTACGCGAGGACGACGGCTTGTCAGACCGCGGGGAACGAGCACGAGACAGACGGGGGATTGAGTGCGTGGTCTCGCGCGCTCATGGAGGCGATAGCGAACGCGATTGGCGGCGACGAGACGCCTTCGCTTTGCGAGACTTGCGCCTACGGCGGACCTCCTCATGCTCGGCCTCGTCCTCCTGTTCCTGTCGGATGAAGGCCTCCTCCCGCTTCCGCTTCTTCTCCTCCTCTGCCCTGGTTCGAGCGCTGTCTGCTCGCAGACGGTCATTCATAATCATCTGAGCCATCTGGAGAGATACACGGTTGTCCTGCATTGCGAGACGAGTACTCTCGCGTTCGACAACCCGGGGCGGAATAGGAGGCGCATAGAAATCAAGATGATTGGGGTCAAATCCGGACCCAGTCAACGTCACGGCTCCTTCCTCCTTTAGGTCCACTTCACAGAAGTGGTGCGAAGCGTTGGCGTCCTGGTTCCAGAGGGCAGCAAAAGCGGTGTATCCTCCGGGTATCTCGGTGTCCCGCGAGATCTGGGTGGCATCCTTACGACACAGGCGACTGTCAAACAAGATGAAGTCGCGGAAGGAGTCGATGGTGTATAGGTGAATGATGTGGTGAGTCGGATCCCGTACTCGCATACGGCGATTTTGCTGACGACCGCTGAAGTCCACGTAGCGATTGCCAAGGGGCTTGGGGGAAGGTGGCGCCATGACGGATGATGCAACAAGTGGAACACTTCTAGTGGGCGAGTCGTCGAGTTGAGGTGCTCGGCTGGGGTGGACCTCTCCTTTTCTCCGGTGGGCTTGACTATATCTTCTTTGGTGACCCTGCTGAATGAATGAGGCTCCAACGAAAATTTGAGGATCTAGGGGTTCGGCGCTTGGGTCAGACTTTAGCTGGGAAACAGTTTCAACCCCTAAGGCCTCCAGGTAAGTGTTCACCGCTGCGAGATGCGATATGGATTCATATGGCACCCAGGTACGATCACCGGATTTCCATACCGCTTCAAAGAGGGCATCCCGTCCCGATCCTAGGTGAGAATCAATATGGTCTATCGCCCATTCTTCATCTTTGTCCTCCAGATCCGCGACCTGACTGTCCAAGCGTCCAGGAAATAGACGGTCGTCATTGGGCTCGTGTACCCTCAGCAAAGAAGAATGGAATACATCATGTATCCCTCGCTGTTTGAGGTTACGAGGTAACTCCAACTGATAGGAGTTGTTATCGAAGTCATTAATGATTCGATAGGGCCCAATGTACTTAGGCACCAGCTTGCGGGCTAGTCCCTTAGGTAATGATATGTTTCTAGTTGACACATAAACTAAGTCATCCTTCGTAAAGGGTGCAGGCCGCCTCCGGCGATTGGCATCGCGAGTCTGCTTGACCCGCGCAGCAATGATACTGTCATGTGCGGCCATTACCGCCTGTTTCACCTTCTGAGCATATGCACATACACCCGGGTATTCGTCAGAGCGTGGATTATCCCATATCATGGGCCGGGGCATACGTCCATGATTCAAGAAGAATGGTGCGTATCCAGTAGAGTCTGAGCGCGCCGAATTGATAGCGAACTCAATACCGGGCAACTTAGATACCCAGTCTTTCTGACCTGGGGATATGCACTGCCTCAGCATCTGGGTTACAGTCCGATTGGCCCGCTCTGTAGAGCCGTCGGACTGAGGATGATAAGCACTCGACATTCTAAGCTCAACTCCGAGCAATCTATGAAGGTGAGTCCAAAACTGGCTGGTAAACAGTACATCACGATCACTAACAATCGCCTTAGGCATGCCATGATGTTTATATACCTCCGCGAAGACCAATTCTGCGATGTTGCGAGCGGTGTAGGTGATGCGACTAGGTACTAAGTGTACCATCCCGGTAAGTAGATCAATAATCACAGTTATTGAATCAAATGATCCGTTACGATCCTTCGAATCAGGTAGTGGTCCTACAAAGTCCATACCAATAGCTTCCCATGGCTTAGCGGGCACTGGCAGCAGGTTAAGCAGTCCATATGGCTTCTGGTTCGCTGGCTTACTGCGCTTGCAGGTCATGCAAGAATCGCAGTACTTCTGTACATCACCGGTCATCGTCTTCCACCACACATGATCCCGCAAGAACCCTAATGTCTTAGAGGGTCCTAGATGTGCTAGCAGAGTATGCGCGTGGCGGATCACAAGCTCGCGTGCGCTCTGCTCACCCAGTCTCACATCTGGTATGCACAATAATGTGTTACCCTTCTCCTTTAAAAAGAGTAAGCCATCGTTATACACGAAGTTCTTATGATGACTAGGTTGCTCTATAACTCGAGCAAAGAGTATATTGTCTCGATATTTGCCTCGCAGTTCGTTAGGTAAGTCAACACCGTCTGTGGCCTGCGAAATATATTCTAACAGTGGTGCTGCCTGCTTACTACCGTGACTAGGTGGTGTTGCATCCTGTGTGTACAGTTCACCTTCCACCTCATCTGCCCAGTTGGCTGCTGGTGCAGGTGCAGGTGCAGGTGAAAGCGGTGAGGGGCTCCGTCCCTTCGCGCCCTCCTGTCAACCATCACAAGGCCCGTGAAGGATGACACGATGGATCCTCTTTGCAAACTCACGTGAAGTCTCAGGACGACCTGACTCTGCAGGCGCGCTCACCGGACCCCTCCGTTCACGACGTACGCCCCTCGCAGGCACGAGTGTAGTTTCACTTGAAGTAGCTATGACCGTAGGCGGAGCCTCCTCTACGTCCTGGGCGACGGACAAAGGTGCGCTACGCGTGGCCACAGTAGGCGGATGCACCTGAGCCTTCTGGGCTACAGGCTGATGCACACTATGTGTGGTGAGTATAGGCGTATCCGCCCGTGATACTGCCACTACCCGCGCTGAGCGTCGCAACGGTTGTGCCACGCCCTCCATGTTAGATTCATGTCGGACAGCAAATGCTTCAATTCCAGCATATACTGGCATAGATATCGCCTGTGCCGAGATGCGGGAGCTAAATCCAGACTCATCTGCATACTGAGTATACTCCGAAGCTGCTCGCACCGTCCCGGGGGAGTCATTTGAATAAATGCGAGAAAGTGCATCTGCTAGTACGTTCTCCACTCCAGGTACATACTGCACCTCATAATCATACTCAGCAATTTTCTCCATCCAGCGAGCTTGTCGCCCGGAGAGATTGCGCTGGCCCAACAAATGGACTAAACCCTTATGGTCGGTCAACCAAGTGAATTTACAACCAAGTAAGATGTCCCGGTGCCGCAGCATAGACTCAACACCCGCTAACATCTCAATTTCATGCACAGGATAATTCATCTGTGCGGAGGTCAACTTAGCCGAGAAGAACGCCGCGACCTTAGCGGTCTTGAAGTTCTCCCCTTGCGACACCACCCCCGCAACACCTCCATGCGACCCATCAGTAACCAGCCAAATTGGTGGTGCCCCTGAAGAGTACTCCAAGGGAACACGGTGGTGAGTGCGATGAGCATGTACTAGTCACTTGATCTCGTCAAAAGCGCGCTGATGAGTATAGTCCCACTTGAAACTTGCCTCGGAACCAGTTAATGCGGTAAGGATCCCCATAGGTATGCGTACCATCGCGATGTCGTCAGCGAGGTATCCCACTGACCCTAAGAATCCCCGCAGCAATTCCTTACTAGTAGGCGCCTTCCATGCCAGTACTGAATCCACCTTAGAAGGATCCATATGCACGCCCTCCGCATCGACTATGCGGCCCAATATCTTCATCTCTTGACACAAGAAATGAAGTTTAGAGAGACTGAGGTACAGTGTTTCCTTCTTTAATATGTCAATCACGGCTTTGACATGATCGATATGCTCAGTTAGCGTGTCTGAATAGATGACTATGTCATCTAAGTAGACATCCATCCACACGGAAATATATGGTCCGAACAGATGGTTCATCAAGGATTGGTAAGTTGCCACTGCATTACAATCACCTTGCTGCAGTACTAGACTGACCATGTTACCGTCTGGCGTGGTCATAGCCGTCCAGTCAACATGAGCAGGATCCACACGGATCTGCTCATAGGCATCCTTCCCATCTATAAGTGAGCGATAGCGATGCCTCGACGCTCGGCGCAGAATTCCCTCCATGTCCGGAAGAGGTGAGGTCACCTTGTGAGTATTCGCATTGCGCTCACGAAGATCACAAACAGTGCGCAAACGGGGTGGCACACCATTGACACCTGTACCTGGCTTCTTCAATAGGAGCATAGGAGCAGTGTTACGCGCATGTGATCATACGCCAACGTCCCGACTTCAGGTAGGCATCTCGCTTTTCAACCCAAATACTACGCAGAGCATCCGGGCACTTAGACGGACGCCAAGAATACACCTTCATCTCGTCCTTCA
This sequence comes from Fomitopsis betulina, assembly GCA_022606075.1. Taxonomy (NCBI): domain Eukaryota; kingdom Fungi; phylum Basidiomycota; class Agaricomycetes; order Polyporales; family Fomitopsidaceae; genus Fomitopsis; species Fomitopsis betulina. Next base: position 43,995 of record JABYQK010000079.1, read on the forward strand.
GAGGAATGGTGTGATTTATTGCTCGAAAGGGTGGCAATGGTGAGTCGCTAGCCTCCCGACATATCGGTCTAGCATATTCATGTAGATACCGGCGCGCGCGGTCTAGTTGATCCTCGACCACATCTGCGCGCGGGACTCTAGTACGCGGAGCTGGGCGCCCTCCAGTGGTAGTGCAGCTACACTGCCCACCTCAACTGTAGTTGGGTTCAATCCCACCCGCAGCCGATGCTGGAAGAAGAAGGGTGTACCCAGAATCAGGTCATAGTTCAACAGGTTAACGATGTCAAAGTAGCGCTGTGCGCGAATCGACTGGTAAGCCATCTCTGCAGTACAGCCGAAATTGATCTTTGCGCGAGAACCCTGCACAGCAAGATGCACTGGTAGAGGCTTCTCAAGCTCGAAGGTCTTCACCCCCAGTTGATGGGCCAATTTCGAAGACATGAAGTCCGCCAGGGAACCTGTGTCCAGTAAGGCGCGAGCAGGATGCCCGTTAACGTCTACCACAACCACTATAGGTTCAGGTATACGTCTCTGGAAGTCACGCGGCGTACCCGCATTCCGTTGAATAGCGGACCAGCGTCGATCCTGCCTGGTCGACACTGAAGCAGCCCCCACGTACATCTCAAGGCCTAACCCCGCCCAACCATCATCATGAAAGAATAAGACAGCCAATTCGCCATCTAGTTCATCCAATGAGAATTGGGGTAGGCGGAGTCGACTAACGAGTTCGCGTCTCGCATGTCTAGCAAAGTAATTCGGCAAGTCGAAACCTGGGCATCCCAGTAAATCAACAGGTACACTGATCAGACTTCCCAGGTGATGGTCCCATACCTTGACACCGCCTGCGTGCTGAACACAGTCGAAACGAGGTAAGGAACCTAATCGCCCGAGCCTGAGAAGGTGGAGACCCCTCTATAGTGAGAGTCAACTTCAGAAGTACTTCATCTGTGAGGGACTCGTTGCCAATTGTTTCGCCTGACAAATCACCTCGGTTGCACCCTCCAGGGTGCGGACAATGTCCTTCTGCCATCTCACCACGAAACCAGCTGACAATGTCAAAGTCCGGGTAGCGCAGTAGATGGGAATGGATTTTCGGGTAATCCGCACTGTCTCTGATTCCATCATAGCACACTACGTGCTCTGTTTCTGACACTTGATATATACAGAATGACAAATCCTCTGGATTGGGACCCTGGGGAGAGTGCGGTAGACACCCGTAAGGACCGTGCCTAGCCAGGATGCGACTTGCATGCAACGCGTACAAATCGCCTACTCGGTCATAAACTCGGCCCTCCCGTGAAGTAGCAGGTAAGTCTTCTAGCTCCACTATACCCTCCCTAGGAAGCGGAAGCTTACCCAGCCCCGATTCAGGTGGTTCTACTGTCATGAACAGATTTCGGTCAGTGGGCGATCCTACGAGAGTAAGCGGATCCCTCTCCCATTCAGTCTCGCAGTATGTATGAGTGGGCCTATCACTACAGCTGGTAAGTGCGTGTTGTTCGCGACAACTACTACATCCAATGCTAATTGAACCTAGTTCAATACCAGCCATCGTAGCCGTCGACTCAGCTAAGTCCCTGAGTGCTTCAAAGTCCGGCTGCACATTAAAGGTAGACAATCCTGGCGCTCTGCCCTTCTGTCCCGACCTCACATTCTGTGTTGTAGGACATTGCCTACTGAAGTGGCCAGGTTGCTTACATAGGAAGCACAACCCAGCCGCCTTCATATCTGCCTTTTCACGCTCGGTCAACCGGGGTGCCGAATGCAGCGGAGCAGGAGCTCGAGTTTGCGAGGCTCCTTGAGAATGGGCGACACCCCGTCGATCATTATTGTGGCCACGGTGTTGGGTACCTAAAGAAGTGCGTGGTCCACTATTACTGGCAGAACTCTTTGTATTCATACCAGAGGAGTACTTGCCCCGGCCAGGTGGTGTCGCATTGCGATTACTAGGCCCAATGGGCTGTCGCACAGACTTGTTACCTCCATCCAGGTGAGATCCCCTCTGGGCATTCTCCAGACTGAGGGCTAACTCCTCATTCTCAGCGACAACAACAATGTCCTCCCAGTCAGAGTGCTCTGCGCTCAGCTTCTCACGCCAAAGCTGAGCGCGTATCTCTGGCCGGAGTCCATCCCACAGCCTGGTGACTTTATCGTGTTCAGACCATACACCAGCCGTATTGGCTAATGTCTGCAGTTCGTATACATACTCCCGAACGGTACGCCCGCCCTGGTTACAGCGATTGAACTTCGCTCGACTACGAGAACGATGGTCTAGTGGAAAGCACGCATTGAACAATCCCTCAAATAGGCGTCGAAGTGACCACTCCTGAGGACGTCTCGAAACCGATGATACATAGTAAGTCCATGCATTGTCTTTCAGAAACCGGGACACTGTTACAGCATGCCGTTCACTGGGCACACCATAATCCACAAGGTACTGTGTCATCTCAGTCATGAACCGATGGAATGCCTGCACATTGACCGACCCATCATACGGGTCCGGATCCTTAGGTTTAAGGACCGGCATTTTAGGTCGAGCAGGGTAATTGCGCAGTGCCGTCTCATACTCACTACCATCGTCCGAAGGCGATTCGTCAGGTGAGTCTCGATCACCTCTATTCCGCCGCAATCTACTAGTTCGCGGTACGCGCTCAGGTTTCCCACGTGAAACCGGCTCTAACAACTCGAAAGCGACCCCCAGATAACTGCCCGGGTCTATCTGGGCGGATGGTTTCAAGCGGCGCTGTCTAGCACCGCCGGCAAGCTCGTCATAGTGAGTATCACGCCTGTCAGTCGGGTGCATCCGAGAACTAATAGCATCGTCGACCAGGCCCCCTGGCAAGATCGACTTTGCCTTAGGTGGTTTCACTACCGGCTCTACCTGCATTTCCTGGAAACCGCGTAGGCATCCGGTCAAATAGGCCAGTTCCGCCCTAAGACGCAGGTTGTCTTCCTGTAGGGCCAACGTGGCTTCCTCTGTAGTGGCCAACACGGCGCTCGTCTTAGCGGTCCATGTGGTACCTTCCTTAGCAACATCTCGCAAGTTATCGCGAGTCACTGCTAACTTCTCAGAACCGAGCCTCTGCCCTTCTCGGTGAGCAAGAGCCTCGCGCTGTAGTTCCCCCTTCCGAAGGTTACCCTCTCCATCAGCTTTTTGCCGGTGAGAGGGTGAGTACTGCTCAAGGATGTGATGCTGATACTCCATATCTAGCTCCTCCTCAGGGATCTGAGCGCTGCCCCAGTTGCGAGGGTCAACTGCCTTACCTTTGCCAGTTGAATTGCTCTCCTCCCGGAGTACAGGCTTCAATGTCTCAGCCTGACGTGCCTCGCGCACCAGCTGAAGATGTTTGTCCGTCCGCTTAGCAGGCGGGGACTCCGCTACATGTTGAGGAGCCGTCGATACAGGTTCAATCTTTATTGAATCACTACTACGTGCATCATACATCATAGTACGCCCACTATGGGGCGAGTCGGCACTGCGCGCACGACTACGACGAGAGTGAGTGACAGAGTACCAAGGTCCTCTTCCGTCATCCCCGTCGTTTGGCTCAGCGACCGAGCTTACGAGCTCGCGCATGTTGCCTCTGTCTACCCATCCTGGCTCGCGGGGAGTAGGCATAGGCACCGGTCCCTCCGGGGCAGCGCCAGATGGCCGCCTACCCGGGAAGGCGGTCGTTCGAACTAACTGCTCGACGACCGGCTCCGGACTCACTACCCGGCTGTACAGCCTCTTGGGGGAGTCGGAGAGAGCACTGAGGGGGGACAAGGGAGACAGCGAGCCTGATGGATCAACCATCCGCTCGGTCTCCGAGTCAGAGTTCCCTAAGTTTTCGCCAAGGGACTCACCTCGAGGGCTATTTCTCGCAGACGGAACCGGGGTCCCGCCCTGCTGATGGCGTATATTGCGGTTAGATGCCATGGTTTATTAGTTTTGATGGGGGGGTGTTTCGCGTTGAGTTGTCGAGTGGTCGGAGGGTCGAGGAGATCAAGCTCGAAGTGTCCCGACGTCGACGAGAGAGAGAGTTCTAGGAAGTAGAGAGTTGCCTAGAGCTGTGAAGAATATGTGACGCTGGCGAGTCCAGAGGAAACGGTCGAGTCACAAGGGGTCACGCGGCTAGTCACAGAGTACAAGGCTGCTCTTATGATTCAAGCTACGCTACCGTAAGGCTACTAAACATCACTCCTTATATACAAGAGCGAGGGGTGATACCGGGGTCCCAACCCAAGGTGAGTAAGCCTCACAGTACTGACAGAGGATGAATGATAGGATGACGGGTTTTACCAGCTCTAGGGGCGCGTGCCCATTACAGGCTTATGCCACATAGGAAATGAATGTCGTAGGAATAATGGATATGTGCCCTCCTCGTCATCGTATCATCCAGGCCACTTCTGGCACTTCTCTTCTTCGTCTGTTGTTTCTCCGCTACCAAAATGAAAAGCAGGGGGCGAACCTATGGGCGGTGCGTAGCACCTTCCAGCAAGGGCGAGGGTGCTGGTGTTGTTCGTGTTAGGTTCCCCACCTCCACAGTTGGACCCAAGCCTCCCTCCGCATGCAACTCCTCCACTTCCACCTCCCTATGGTGCCTCACAGAATACGGATTTATCCCAGGGGCCAAAGGCACCCCGGAGCTTGCTTCCCGACTTCGCGCAACGGACTCACACAAGGGAGTCTCCCGTGCGTTTCGCCACCGGGGTCTAGGGCACGTTACTGCGACAGGCAAGAGGGGGAAGGAGAGGCGAGGCCGTGGAGCCTAAAGTGGGACGTGGGAGTCGACGGTTGCGATCGATGACACTTGGTTGGCGACAGCGAGGTGAGGTGTTTTGTGGTCCTCAAACCCAGGGGAAAGAGGGATTATGTTGCGGTGTCGAGTTGGTCGACAGTAGTGAAAGTGGGGGCCGAGTTGGACAGCCTTGACGCGAGGAAACGAGGGTGAATTAGAGGGGGGAGGGTAGATAGATGGGCTCCGATAAGCGGGCGCCTACCGGAGATGGTGGTGGTTCGAGGTCAAGGAGCGGATGCTTGATCCACGGCTCACTACTGCGCACATCACCTTGAATGCGAATTCCCATTGCATCTAGTCTCCGTTGCAGACCATAAAAGCCGACAAGCATCTTGCATCATTGCATCATCATCATGTTTCAGATTTCCTCCCTATATCCAGTGACGATAGTTGCTTGAGGAGCCAGCACCACATTCGAGGTAGGTTATCCTTCTTCTTGCTGTTTCGATTTGAGTCATTCATTGAAAGCGCAGGAGGGGCGACTCCGACTCACCGCAGGCTCGTTGTCTCACTTTACTCTGCCGAATACGCATACGCATACGCCGAAATCCAACGGCAACGCCTTGGCATCACGGTATCCTCCCGTTAAGCGCATGCACGAACCCGATTATACTGACAACTTGGGATGTAGCATGCATTACACCTTCACTATTACAACGAGAAGAAAACCCCAGTTATCCAGATATCATGGCAGGGCGATCGTCTCCTTGATGATACTGTCAACCATGGCCACGTAGTTCGCCCGCACACTCTCGCTCCGGGCCTCTCTACAGTCCTTACACCCGCACCCCGCAAACGCCTTCGAGAACCCGACACCGCCGGGCTGCCCATATCCCGCACGGAGCCTCACCATGTCCCTCGCCCGCCCCACGCGCTCCGCGATCGCTCCGCCTAGCTCGCTCATCTCGTCTTCGCTCAGCGAATCCGGTCTTGTGCACAATTCCGTGAACGCAGGGTGAAGCCACCGCGGTATGTCGTGTCTCATCGCGAGCAAGATCTTCCGTGCGGGCTCCAACGGCGGTGCGTGGGTCTCGATGGCGGATATAGCGTGCTCGCGGATCTTGTCAAATAAGAGACGCGTCGATACAGAGAGCAGGGATATCCACTCTTCAAGCAGTACGGCTCGGTCGTACATCCTGATCCAAGGGAGCATGTGTGCCAGTGTTACATATTGAGCACCGTGTGCGGAGTGCTAGCGAGCTGACTTACCCTTCATATAGAAAGGAGATGAGACATTCAAGCTCATAGGGCACAACACCCGGGAGATGTATCGCTGTCTCTTCTGTTTGCCCCTCGACGATTCCCTTGATCGGCGGGCACGCGAACATTCCGCGGAACAACTCCGAGTCGCGTTCGAGGAAATATCGATGGACCCTAAAGAGGTACTCTTCATGCTTGTCTTCATGTGTTACCTAGTACGAATCATATCGGTCTACCGAAGTATGTAGACGCAGGTCTGAACTCACACGTAGATACACTGTCTCAGGCTCCACGAAAAAGCGTGACCGGCGTATCACAGCAGGTTGCACAGGCACACTTTCGGGTTGTCCTAGCATCGCGTCCGATTGACGACAGAGCGCAGAGGTTACGTGGCAAAACGCAAGCACCACAGTGTGGGTGCAACAGCGTGCAGGCACCATTTGTCTCCAGCCATCATCTGCGCTGGACCTTCGCACGTCGAATGAGAATCTGGAGCGGCCACGTAGTCAGCTGCGGCCCGTGCACTGCAACGAGTAGCAATGTGAGAAACACAATGGTGCGGGTACAATCAAATAGCGACAGAGTTTGTTCGTCATCAATTCAGTCTACTGTACACAGAAATACATGAGCAGGCCCGCAGAAGTGTATGCGGCCCGAGATTGCCCCCTGGTATACGTCCGTGCACGTGCGCTCTGATTATAGCTACAAGGAGACAGAAGGAAAACGTACATATAAATGCGGTCGATCCTACGACGCCTGAGTCTGACCCTCTGGATCTGCAGTCGGGAAGATGTCGCGTATAATCTCCGCTATGCGCTGAGGATCGAACGGCTCCTCTGTGTCTGGGACAGTTATACCATCCCAAGTTTGCCACAACGATGCGGTGGACTGCCGGGGCTCGGGCTCCTGCTGCGGGGCGGTGGTGGTGGTCTGTGTGCGCCCACCACCACCACCACCACCACCACCACCACCACCACCACGTGCGCCCCGGCCTGCGCCCCCACCCCTTGTAGTAGGGGTCGTCTCGCGTACCGGGGGAGGCTCCCGACGGGCCTCCTCGCGCGCCCGCGCCAGGAGGATAGCGGTTTCCAGGCCCAAATCCCTCCCCTCCTCCGGGGTGAGGGGTTCCGCACGCTGGCAGATCGCACAGTACGAGGGAGTAAACCACTCGTATATGCCATATGTTTGCGCAAGCGCGATCTTCCTAACAGGGTCGATTCGAGGCCGGTGTCCGTGGATCTCCTTGATGGCGCGTGCGCGTACTTTGTCGCACTCGAGACGCGAAGAGACGGACAGGATGTTGATCCAGTTTGGCAGCGTTAGCCCACAATCCTCGTGCATCCTGTGAAGGGTGTCACACGGTGAGGGGTATACACCCAACTTTGTGGAGGAGGACTCACACATAGTACAGAAACCGAAGGAAATCGGCGAACTCCTCGTCGGAAATGAGGCTCGCACCTCCAACGAGCCTCGCCTCATAGAGACCATTCAGATGAATGGGATGATAGTCATCGAGGCCTTCGACACTCCCTTCCACAGGTGGTAGTCCGAACATGACACTGAGAAATGGCGATTCGCGGGCGAGGAAGTATCTATGTATCTTGAAGAGAAAGGACTCCCCCTGGATACATTGCGGGTTAGTCGCGTAATCAAGCACTCTAGATTGGATCGGACAGGTCATGTCTTTGACTTGCCTTGAGGATCACTGTGCCGTCTGAGAAGTAGAAATCTTGATGTGGCGGGGGCGGAGTGGGTAAACGCGGGGCTGGGACCTCCTCTTGTACATCAATCGGTGTTGCATCCCGTGGATTATCGTAGTGAGGTTCGTCCTCCTCTTCTTCCTGCTCCTCCTGCTCCTGCGACTCTCCGTGTTCTTCGAAGTCCGCTCCAAGTTCATCTATTTGTTCATCCGCTTCTTCCGGGACCAAATCGGGCTCTTGCCGATGCGCTTCCTCCGTCAAAACTGAGTCCGTGGAAGATCCTGCTTCCAGCTCCAGGTCGTCTTCGGCATCGGAGTCATGTTTCGAGTGAGAAAAGGAGAAATGAGGAGAGGCCGGGGCTGACGATGCCGACGATGGAGCTGATGATAGGGGCGAAAAGTCCCATGAGCTGATTGAAAGTGATGATGGGCTACGGTCAGTGGGGGTGTCCATAGGTTATAAGGCGAAGGGTGTTTCTGGAGAGGATTTGATGCACTGCGGATGCTTCCCGGGGAGGAGATGAGGTGTGCATACCAGCGATAGATCGCTTCATATAAGAGGGAGATAACGTGCGGCGGACAATGGACATTCGTATCCTAGGTGGGTATGAATGTATCAACCCACAACTTCGATTCCCAGCACCGACATGGGTGCCCTAGGCCTTGAGCCGCACAGCCAAAGACCAGGGCACGAGACCACGTTGTACGAACCTTATGATCGCGTTGCAAACCTTACTGCAAGACCCGTTCTACAACTGCCGCAAACTGATAACAACACACTGCCGATAGTAAGCAAACACCCCAAACCGGAAGACAGTGCACAAACCCATACATACTCGAGCAAACACCCTGCCGCGGGCGACGAGAGCAACCCGCTACTCCCCCAGCCAGAACACGTCCATAACAGTCCTAGAGACCAACTCATCATCGTAGCTCTCCGTGGGCGACGCGCGACCAGCCGGGCGTGTCTGGCAGGCTATCCGGAACGTCTCGTCCCGTATAGTCTCCCGGGCACGTGCAATCCGCGCGGTGATCTTCGCGCCCAGCTGCTCCGCCTCCGCGTCGTCCAGTGGATGCTGCCGCCGGCAGATGTCGCCGTACGCACGCGCGAGCCACCCGGGGACGTCGTGTCTGTGCGCGAGCACCACCGTCTCGACCGCAGTCAGCGCGTCCCTGCGTGCGGAGATCTCCCGGATCGACCGCGAACGCAGCTTCGAGAACCGCAGGCGGGTGGACACGTCCAGCAGCGTCACCCAATCGCGTAGGGACAGGGCGTCGTCGTCGAACACCCTAGAGCGAGGCGATCAGCACAGATCAGACGCAGATGCAGGGAACACACTTGAAGTAGAGGAAGTTCAACAGGCAGTCAAAGTCGTGCTGCGACACATCGGGAAGGGCGATCGCGGAGCCGTCTGTCGCGCCGATGAGCCGTCCGTCTTTGGCGTTTTCAAAGAACAGTCGCCGGAAGAAATCAGAGTTGTGTTCGAGGAGATGGCGATGGACCCTGTAGAGACACTCCTGAACCTGTGGGTGGCGTGAGTACACGTGTATCACGCAAACGATCGCAGGTACTGACGCTCAGGATGACCATCTCGTCCCGAATATAGAACGAATCGTGAAATAACGGGCGTGCGCCAGAGCGCGGTACGTCCACTGCAGGCTTCAGGCCATGCGCTGACGTAGTAGCCTTGTGTTTCGACTGCTCCTCCTCCGGGGAGTTTACCATTGAAGAGGACAGCGCTGCAGCAGAAGGAGGAGTCGGAGTGGGCGAGTGTGGCCGGCTAGAAGATGGTACAGTATGTGGACGTGCGCGTAGGGATCCCGAGGTCCGGCGCAGCGGGCGCGGGGGTATAGGAGCGACGAATGGAACGGCAGGGCTATGTGGGGTGATGACCACGCCCATGAGGTCTGTCCTCGATGCCCTGTTGCCTGCGAATTCGACGAGCGATGCGACGCTCGGAGACGGCGGCTCGACCTCAACATAGTGTCTTGGCGGGGACGTTCCGTCAGATCGTGGGGACTCTGAGCGATCTGGGGTAGAGTCGCGTTCCGAGTGGATGGGCGAGAGCTCGGTGTGGACGATGATCGGGGAGACGGGAGAGGGCAAGGAGGGCGCGCGACGAACCGGGGAGTGGTTCACCCAGCTGGAGGGTGGGGAGGAAGATGATCGGGAGGTCGAGTAGGCTGGGAGCGGGACAAGCGACTCTGGGATCTCAATCTGTAATGGCTGCATGTCGGCGGACGTAAAGTCGCCCTCTGGGATCCCGCAGGCGTTCGAATATCAGCTGTTGAGATGCGAGAGCCGTGGTCGACCGCCTGACTAGTGTTTATAAGACGTCGAACCCATAAGACCGATAGCGCGAGGACACGCACCTCTCGTACACTGCACGCTCCCCACGAGGCCGCCGGGGGTCCTACGCATGGGAAAGGCATGCCGAGACGACTGGGGACGTACCTCTGATCCTGGTTCTTCACTGACGGAGATTGCATGAACGGGGGCACCTATATCGCAGAAGCTTGAGCACAGTATCTCACTTGTGGGCGTGCCGTGTACTAGTTTACGTCCCAGACTCCCAAGGATGCAAATGGCCGCCGGGACGATACAGCTCACAGCCCATCCAGACTGAGACCAGAGGAGTGTTGGATCAAGCCTATAGATTGCGCAATTCGGTCAGAGGTATGGTAGACGACAGGAAGGATATCCGTTCGTGCACGCTGTGGATTTTGGCGTCACATCACGTCTCACGGTCGTCGCCCACACATTTCACTCTCCAACTCACTCGATCTTCATCCTAAGGCTCTGGGGACCAGGCTGAATTCGTAATCTAAGGATCAATCCGAGTTCATAGCAAGTGTTGGAAGCATCAAATTTGCTGCACTTCGCGCGCGAGGGGGCTGGGAACGTCTGATAGCCTTATAAAGGTGAGTGAGCGTTGGTGTTGTTAGTCCTGATAATTATTATTAATAAATATTAGATTTGGGCAACCGTACGCGATTACGATATTCAAATACATCAAATTCAGATCAAAATATGTCCTCTCACTCTGGCAGAGACATTTCAGCAAAGTCACTCTGTATCGCGTCAAGCGTTTCCGCAAGGTGCGGATAGGCCAACTTCTCGCCTGGGCTCTTCGCCAGCGACATCGCCGTCCTCGTCGTGTTCTTGATCTGCCGCTCCCGGTTGACGAGGTTGTCTAGCTCACTCGCCGTGAGCGCGACCACGTCGACCTTGTTTAGGAACGCTTCCCAGATCTTCTGCTTCGCTTCCTTGGTCAACTCTCTGAAGCGGAGGGCCACGTGGATGCGCGAGAAGAACACTGGGTCGAAGGCCTTGATCTGGTTGGTGGTGAGGAACAATATGCCGCGATAATATTCAAAGTGACGCAGGCTGACGAAGATAATGGTAAGGTCATATTTGTGCGTGGTTATGTGGAAGGTGCTCACAAGACTGCAACCATGGCATTCCGTTCTAGATCATTCAGCGAGCGTTGCTCGAGGAAGACATCGGCCTCATCGCATGGTATCAGCACAGAGGTGCAGGTGGTGCAAGTAGGGCGCAAAGCCCATATCCATACTTACCTCATCTATTAAAACGATTGCCCGCCACCCTGCGGCGACGTGGAAGACACTTTTCAGAGTACTGTCGACAGCATTCGCTGTGGCGCCCAAATCTCCACCTCCGATCATAGAGTGGCCGTCTGAGGTGTTCGCTGGTAGCCTCGGCGGACAGCGTCTTCCCGACTCCAGGAGGGCCGAACAAGTTGATCACGAGACCCTGGCCCTTCCCCTGCACAAAATCGTCAAAGTCGAGGTTGGAGTTGTGCGCCTCTGCGAGCAATTTCAGGAGGTCGCGCCGGTTGCCCGGAAGCACGAGGTTGTTGTAGGGTTCGTCAGACCACTCGATGGGATGAACCTTTTCAACATTGAACTCGACTTGGAGCCCGTTAGTAGAGGAACCCGGTAAACTCAGTGCGTGTACGCGCACCAGTGTTTCTCTGACAGACTGAAGCCGTACAGAACAGGTGAGGCCAAGATGAGATTGTCCTTCGACAACTTGGCTCACTGATCTCCGGTCTGCACGCGTAGTAGTGTGTCTTCGGTGAATGCCGGTCGAGGCGGCCTTGGGACTAATAAGCCATTGGAATTGTTGAAAGGAGTGATAGGGAGTGGCTATAAAGGCTAGTGAACAAACCTATGAGGGAAGCTGCTAGAGGGAGTCCTGTTAGCAGAGGAAGGAATGATTACATTAGAGGGCATCTGAGCCCAGTATATATACATGAGAGGAAGGCATTATCTGATTGTACAGTAGGCATATCAGATGAGGCCTGAGTCATGTCGAGTCATAATCATAAACTATGTGAGTCATCATGAATCAGATTATGAGTCATTGTAAAGTCGTAATCCGGATCACCAAGTGGATACCAAGTGTATACCGAGAGGAGTCCAAATGGATACACTGAATGGATACCGAGTGGATACCGAATGGAATGCCAAATGGAACTCGGTATAGTCCGGACTGTGTTATCTATAGATAAGGAACAGAAAGGAATGTAATCTACATATAGTAAATAGCATAGCAGAACATAAGAGAAGTCCTTATCAGGAGAGCCTGATTAGATAACATATGAAATAGTAGAAGTTCAACAGGAATTGGACTACAGCATCTGCTGCCTAGTTGGTTTTGAGTTATTGATAGGTGAGTGAGTGATAGCTGGCAAACCCTGAGGCATAGGATAATTTGCATTTTGCTGTTTGGATGAAGCTGGCCTAAATTATATCAGTACATCCCAATGAATGAATGATCTCCTCCGTTATCTCACCTCTGTCGATCATTGTCCTGGAATCTATCTATGTGAACCCTATTTCAGTGGGCACAAGCAAGGCTACACCACTGAAGGAGCCAGGGGGTCTGTGAGGTACTGGTAGCTGGAGACGTCGCCATGATACCCTTTCAGGCATAGGATAGACCCCCAGATCAGATCAATATCATGCTTACCGCTTTTGTCGCCCATGACCCTCGTATGACCCCGCTCAGGCACTGCTTCCGGTGCCTCTCATGCATGGTCCACGTCCCCATTGAACTGACCCCTCGACAATGCTATATTGACCCCTTGTCCCTTGTTCACGATCATGTGAGGCTATCCAACGCAGGCTCGTTGTTCAGCTCGTGTGCAGCCTGAGTGGATACTTCTCACTGGCGAAGTCAGTAATACAACAGCACTCTGGTGTTCTACAGTAAGATACCCTGTACGTCCTTCTGATACTCATTGGTCTGCAGGCAGATGAAGACCTCGACTCCGCTTTGCACAGATGTCAGAAGATGAGGATTTCCAGCCATCACAATGGTGGAGTCCAAGTCCCACCAAGCCTTGATCCGTGAGGTTGGCCACCCAAGTTGCTCAAGAAAAGGCGAAACTGTATGTGATATACTCATATGAAAGCTTCCTAGACTGTACTCATACAATAAACTGTGACTTGTAGTCTGTTCCAACATGGTGGTGCCTTGGATTCCCAGACCACGGACTTGCAATTCCTTGACGGCCTTCAGCCTGAGGATACATGGTCTGACAATTTGCCTCATCAGGCATATGGTATGTTCATCATTCATTGTGTGTCATCCTATTGTTCATTTGACAAACTCTTTCCAAGGCCAATGCAGCTCGCATGCCCAACATGCAGTTGTGTTGCTCATCAATCTGCTGCAGCCAGCCAATGCTGTGCATGCTGTACAGTTGTCGAGGGACTTGAAGATCACATTCGAGAAAGCAAAGAGACAATCAAGCAACTGTTCGACGTCATCTTGCGCCTGTCACACTGTGAGATTCTGGACTCACATCCCAGTCAGATTGGGAACACTGGGCTCTTGTGGTCTGTCCAAGGCTAGGGCCATTGAGGAACATGTGCGGCGAAGTGAGGCAAAGGAAGATCAGCTGCTCGAGGTGATGATACCCTCAGTCTGCCTCAATGTTTGATTGATATGTCACTTACCCTCGCTTTTTAGACCTATCTGCATCACAACATTGCCGGTGTCTCATTTTCTGCACCCATGCCCATGTACTTGAACGGGTTGCTGCATCAGCTGGTTGTAAGTTAGATCTCATTGTCATGTCATTTGAACATACCATTCAGTGCACATCACCATATAGGTGTGGATGGAGAAGAACCCAACTTGCCTGGGCCTGCCACCCAGTGTCAAAGACGACCCCACAGATTGGAACCTTGTGAAAGGTGCGCTGGCCAATGTGGCAGGTGGTCCGGTCCATACACCAAAGGTACAGACTGAGGCATTCTGGTCAACAACTGGCAAGAGACCAACACATATTCTGTATTCGCTTCTTCTAGTTTCTTTGAGGGTTCTGAACCTGAACCTCAACATCTTGCTTCAATCCCAGAGTATGGGTCTCCATCTATCCCCGGCTCTAGAGCGTTTTCTCCTGCTCCTGAAGTTTCTCCCGTAAACCTATCTCCATTGTTTGTTCCCACTACTTTATTGTCAGATCTATCGAATCTCTTCGAAGAAGATGACATAGAGGAACTACTAGCACCGTCTCAAGAAGAAGTAGAGGAATCTAGGTTATCTCCTGACCTCGCTTACACTCTTGAAAGTTTACCACTGCCCTCCGTTTCTGAAGAAGTCTCTGACTTCTTCAAATTTCATATTCTCACATCCACCATGTTGGACATGAAGGCTGACAGTATCCCTTGTTGAACAATAGAGAGCGCCTAATAAGGCAGCCGAGTTTACACACCGGCACTCCGGGTCACAGGAGTATCACATGCATTGTAGATAGATTCACATGCATCGGGATTGGTATTAGTCAGGTACTATACAGTAGCTTAGTCATACGGTCTCCTACATGTATATAAGGACCCCTGTAGCGTAGCTCAATCCCAAGTCGCTCAACAGCAACTTTGTGTACATCAAGCCTCACAGCTAACCAACCAGGTAAGTTAGCGACCCGCTACACTGCGTAAGGTAGCCTGCTCGTCAGGTTATGAGCCCTGAACACTGTGCGGTACTGCACCCTAGAGGCTGCGTCCGCTGTGGGTCAGGATAGCTTACCTGGACGTCGCCCTTAAGGGCTTTGACGTCAGGGGGAGACATTGCGCCTACATGGCTGCAGGTCAAGCACAGCCTCGCTGTTGCTATTCCCAACACTGAGTCCAGTGTGGTGCTAGCGCTGTCTCGGCTGCATAAATCAGAGCGCTGATAATGTGTTCACAGAACCATATCAACCACCCACTCTACCACCACCAACAACATGTCGAACAGCCTCCAGAACTTCGTCCCCGTCCTCGACGGATTGAACTACCGCCGCTGGGCTGAGCTCATGAAGGCTTATCTCCAGCAGCAGGGGGTCTGGCTCATCGTCGACCTCCCGGCTGGTATCGAGGAGCCATCTTTAGCTGAAGATGGCAAGAACCGCTCTGAAGTCATGGAATGGCATCAGATGCAGGCAAAAGCCATGGGCAGCATTTGTTTGCGCCTAAGCGTCGAAGTCGCACATATTGTCAGGGACAAGGCGACTGCTAAGGCCCTCTGGGACACGCTCGCCAACACCTACGGAGGTACCAGCACCATGGGGGCTTTTGCCTTCTTCAAGGCAGCTATCAATATCCGGATCACGGCAAATGAGCACCCCAGCCCTGCGATCTCTAAGATCCAGAGCAACATCGACGAGCTAGCAGGGGCAGGTCTCAATCTGCCTCCAGCAATGAGGACACTCATTGTCCTCGGTGCTGCCCCATCCCGGTATGATGCAGCGATACAACTCGTGCTCAGCCAGAAGGAGCTCAAGGAGCTCACGGTGGCAGGGGTCCAGGAAGTACTAGTTGCTTCCTGGGAACAGTCGAAGAACAAGGGGCAGTCATCAGCCCAGAAAATCTCTGCCATAAAGCAGAAGAAGGGCAATCCCTCCTTCTCGCAGCAGCAGCGCCCCGAGGGCAGCAGCAGCACGGGTAAGAAGGAGTGGAATGACAAGGGCAAGGAGAAGGCCAAGGGCTTTACTCCTCGGGGAAAGCGCAGTGGTAAAAACCGTGGTAAGCTGCATTCACACAAACACGACGAACATGCAGAAACGCACATCACCGACACTGTGTCGATCCCCGCCCCGACGTCCAGCACCATCATCGAGTTAGCGCCCTCGGGCAGCAAGACTCGTAAGGTCGCAGCACCTGCCCCCAACAAGGGCAAGAAGCGCGCACATGGTGACTGGCTCGGAGAGGCCCTCCAGCTCACCAAAGACCTGGACATCTCGGCACGGCAGAAACCATCCGCACACTAAAGGAAGTCATGAGCTCAGCTCACATAGAAGAAGTCCCCTCCGACACCGAGTCGCGCGCCTCGAAGCGCAGCAAGCACGGTGACGTTGACATGGCCAATCGCATCAACGAGGTCATGAACGACGAGTACATCAGCGAGGATGACGACTTCCACGACGCCGAGGAGAAGTCCATTGTCTGGGCATCAGACGAGGAAGACATCGACGTGCACGACACTGAATTAAACGGCATGATTGTGCAGGCCACAGGCCTTGCGCCCCCTATCATCGACAAAAGCTTTCGGAACCCATTAACGGGGGAGCTCCGCTGCATGGAGCCATACGATGGCTACGACGACTGGGGTAATGAGTACGCCACTCAACTTCCTAACCCTAAGCAAGTAACTAACAGCGCTTTTACAGCCGCTTCTAACTTGCACAACGGTGCTCGGGCATTTGTTAATGTACTTTGTAGCGGCTTAAAAAATATACAATGCATTCATTCGCGCAACTACACTGCATGTTCACGTTGTAAGGGAAAAGGAAAAAGTCGCTTTTCAGCGAATGAGTGGCTACTGGACTCAGGTGCATCATTGCACATTACAAATGACATAAGAGACTTCTCAGAATTCGAGTATCTCCAAACTCCTATTCGTACCCAAACAGCACAACAAGGAGCGGTAGGAAGCATTATTGCAAAAGGAACTGTGTTCCTCAACTACCAAATAGACAAACAATGGCTGCAAACACGCCTATACCCCATCTACTATATGGAGAATTGCTCGGCTTGTCTCTTATCATTAGGGATGTTCCTCCAAGACGGACTAGATTTGCGCGCAACAGCACAGCATATTAGTCTGTATGAGCCAGGAGCACGGAAACCTTTATTCAGGTTTACACCACAGCACCTGGACACTACCACCTTTACCCTTGTGGCTGAATCGGGTAAAGACGTTCAGAGTATTTATCTGAACGTAAATGAAGTCGATTACTTGACTATGCATCACCGCTTTGCGCACCCTTCAAAGGACGTGCTTGCAAAGGCGAAGGAGCATACATCTGGATTTCCCAGAAAGGTGGAGATTCCTAAGGACTCACCAATATGCCAGGGATGTGCAAAAGGGAAAATGCATTCTAAGTCATTCCCACCGTCCAACTACCGGGCTAAGGTACCGTTTGAACTCATTCATTCGGATTTAAAATCCTTCCCAGTAGATTCCTATCATAAGTACAAATACTACATACTGTACTATGATGATGCCTCATCGCACGCGTGGACTGTAAATCTGCGCAAGAAATCTGCAGCAATTACAGCCACAAGGCAATTCCTAGCCATGGTAAAAACTAAATATGGAAAGACAGTGCAGAAGTGGATGTCTGATGCAGGGGGAGAATACGTCTCCACTGCATTCAAAGACCTTCTAAAGGATAATGGCATAGAGATCCTTCAAAGCTCGCCGCATACTCCTCAGGAGAATGGCAGAGCTGAGCGCTTCAATAGGACGCTCATGGACAAAGCAGAGGCAATGCGCCATGATGCTTGTCTACCTCCATCCTGGTGGGAATTCGCCATGGATCATGCAGTCCATGTTTACAACAGGACACCAATTTGTCGCCTTAATTGGCTTACCCCCTACGAATTGATACATGGTGAGCCGCCATCTGTGGCGCACCTGCGCGTTTTCGGCTGCGGTGCATACGTCTTTATACCCAAGGACATTAGAAAAAACGGTTTATCGCCCAAGTCGGAGCTGATGATTTACCTTGGGGGAGATGGCTCTACTGAGCGCGCTGGCAGGTGGCTCTTTATGAGAGCACCAGATAATGTTTTGTTCAGATCATCCACTGCGATGTTTGATGAAACAATGTTTCCTAAGTGCCCTCTGACTAATCGTCGAGGCACAACTCGAGTTTGGCCACCTCGAGAAGAAATGATCCCAGCGGATCAACCACACACCACACCTCAGGTAGATGAGGATGACGACGATGATCATCCAAACCATCACCTTCCTAAAAGGGGAAATGGTCATGTTCATGACGATGAACAGGAGCAGCAGGATGCGCCCGCAGACCCAGTACCGCCGCCCCATGCACCGGTTGAACACCCTGCGCCCCCTGTGGAGCCGCGACGTTCAGCAAGGGAGCGGAGACCAGTAACTCGTAGAGGTAATGTCTATGGTGAGCAGCGGAAGCCCCAAGACATACTAAAGGACATCGAAAAACAGGGGAGATGGAAAGAGATGGTTGGTGAGGATGCGGGTAGCTCCCGTACCAAAGCCGAACCATCAAGGCAGCAAAGACAACAGGTTCCCGGACCTAGTTCTGCGCCAAATCCTCCTCCACGCGACGAACCTGTCGAGTCCGCCCCATCCAATGAGGATGAAGCGCAAAGCGCTGAGTTACTACTGGCAGAATTATGCCGGGAAAGGGGAGTTCAGTTAGTCGAGTTGCTGCTTACAAAAGCGCTACCCACCCTCGACAACGATCTACCAGACGGGACCAGCCCGAGAGAATGGTCATTCCGCGATATATTAAAGCTACCCAAAAAGGAGCTTGAGGAGTGGATGACAGCATGTCGCAAAGAACTTGAGGCACTTCGCAAGCACAATGTCTATCAACTGGCTGATCATCCTAAGGGACGTAAAGTCACCAAAACCGCTGGGTTTTTGACGTCAAAACTGACGGTCGGAAAAAGGCCAGATTGGTCGCCAAAGGTTACTCCCAAATTGAAGGCCTCGACTATGATCAGGTCTTCTCTCCAGTCGTACACTTTGAAACTGTACGCCTAATCCTCGCCTTAGCTGCGCTTGAGGATATGCACGTCTCCGGACTTGACGTCCGAAATGCCTATCTCTATGGCAAGCTCGACGAGGAGATTTATATGGAGCAACCTGAAGGCTTTGCAGTACCAGGCCAAGAGCACAAAGTACTCCAGCTACTGCGTGCTCTATATGGACTTAAGCAGGCAGGGCTCGCATGGTGGCGCACCCTCAATGACTCCCTAAAGGAACTTGGCTGTAAACACCTTGTATCCGATGCCGGAATATTTGTCTACAGGACAAAAGATGGTCGCTTCGTGCTGATCATTGTCTATGTAGACGATGCCATATTTTGTGGCAAAGACAAGACCCTAGTCCTTTCATTAAAGGATCGCTTCATGAAGAAGTGGGAGTGTCGTGACTTAGGCAACGTCAAGGAATTTCTGTGCATGCGCATAACTCGGAAAGGCCGCGAAATCCATCTGGGTCAATGCGCCTACCTTGAGAAAGTGCTGCAGCGCTGTGGCATGCAGAACGCGAAATCTGTGCCAACTCCACTCCCTACTGGATACAAGCCTATTGCAAATACTGGCACGGCTGATCCAGCACTTCGAAGCAAGTACCAGACCGTTATCGGTTCCTTGCTATACCTTATGCTCGGAACCCGACCTGATATTTGCTACGCCGTGACATTACTTGCGCAATTTGCAGCAAACCCATCACAGGACCATTTAAACAGAGCACTATACATTTGTCGCTATTTAACTGGTACTAAATCCTATGCGCTAGTCTTTGAAGGACAAAGTGGCAATGGATTATTGGCGTGCACTGACTCTGACTGGGCGGACAGCCCAGAAGCCAGAAAATCACGGTCTGGACACTTTTTAAAGTTCACGAACGGCGTGTTCAGTTGGTTGTCTAGAAGACAGAAGACAGTTGCTCTGTCATCCACTGAAGCCGAGTATATGTCGCTGAGTGATTGCTCGCGACAAGTAGCTTGGATAAAGATGCTCCTAGAAGAGATCGGCTACAAACTCAGCCCACTGCCTATCTGCTCGGACAATCAGGGAGCAATATTCATTAGCTCAAATCCCATCACGGAACATCGATCTAAACACATTGACATTCGCTACCACTACGTGAGGGAGCTAGTAGAAGACAAGAAAATCGAAGTCTTCTACGTAAGCACTGATGACAATCCAGCAGACTTGTTCACTAAGAACTTGGGTTGTATCAAATTTCTCAAATTCAGAGAAATGCTTGGACTAAGATTCTATGATTAGAGTCCAGCATAGTCGGCTGCACTATGCGCCATTTAATGCTTGCGCACATCTGCCGCTGCACTTAGCAAGGGGGAGTGTTGAACAATAGAGAGCACCTAATAAGGCAGCCGAGTTTACACACCGGCACTCCGGGTCACAGGAGTATCACATGCATTGTAGATAGATTCACATGCATCGGGATTGGTATTAGTCAGGTACTATACAGTAGCTTAGTCATACGGTCTCCTACATGTATATAAGGACCCCTGTAGCGTAGCTCAATCCCAAGTCGCTCAACAGCAACTTTGTGTACATCAAGCCTCACAGCTAACCAACCAGGTAAGTTAGCGACCCGCTACACTGCGTAAGGTAGCCTGCTCGTCATCCCTGTCCTCAAAAAGTCCTCGGACTACAAGGTGTGGTTGAGCCAGATGCTTGGCTACCTAACGTTTATCGAAGCTGATGAGGGTCTCAAGGCCGGTGATCTCACCAAAGCAGACTACAAGAAGGCGAACACCCGAGCCAAGGGTGTTATCCTCATGTGCACGGACAACAGTTTCCATCACCTTCTCTATGAGACTGTAGAAGGTGAGGAGGTCATGAAATCAGCAATGGACATGTGGGCATCGCTCAAGGTGCATTTTGGTACTCCGGACGCAGCATATGTTTGGTCGCAGTTCTTGGCTCTCATCAAGTCGAGAGAGATAGACAATAACAAGCCGATGCACGATCAAATTTCGAAGATCCAAACCATACTTAAGGACATCGTCAACAGTGGCATTACGTTGGATGAGCCAACCCAGGCTCTCCTTCTGATGTCAAAAATCCCAGAAAGTTACTTGACAATGGTGTTGGCCATCATGGTGACTACCATTCTCAAGGAGCTGAAGGTCAAGACCCTCATGAGCAAAATTCTCTCTGAGGAATCTCTCTGCCAGTCTGGTATGGGACAGTCTGTGTCAAAGACTTCCCAGGTTAAAGTACACAACGGTAACGGTCCTTGCTCTCACTGCAGCAAGAAACATGGTTCGGACCAATGCTGGACTAAGTACCCACACCTGCGCCCAAAGAAGGACAGCGACAAGGGCAAAGGGAAAGGGAAGGGTGGCAAAGGCAATGGTAAAAAGGTGAACACGGTAGTTGTTCACACTACCACGGACAGGACAAAGGTCACTCAGTCCAGTTTGTCCTCATCCAACGGTCAAGGTGCTTCGGTGGTAGAAGTCGAGGAGGTTAAGTACACAGCTTGTATGGACCCTTCATGTAGAGTCTGTCCCCCTCATACTATTGGTTCTTTAGTGGCTTCATCTCTTGTTGTACATAATGGCGCGTCTGCTGATGCTGGGTCTGCACAATTGAGCTCATCGTTCTATTGCCCTGGTGTGAATAAGTCTCATTCACATCAATTCAAGCACATTGTGTGGCTCATGGACTCAGGTGCAAGTCAGACGGTCGTCAATTCACTTGAATACTTCTGGGATTACAAGCTGTATACAGTTCCCATTGTTTTTGGTACAGCAGGAGATGCTAAGATAGAAGCACTAGGATCTGGTACCATCAAAGGTTTAACAACAGTTGGAACAGAGCACATGATGATTACCATATCTAATGTCGCATATATTCCTCAGGCTTCCGGCTGTTTGTTTTCTACTGGTATTGTGGAGAAATCAGGACATACACTCATTCAAGGTTCAGGTCAGATGGTCATTTATGACCAACTGTTATGAATGTCAGGATGCGCGCCCACTGCATCCTGGAACACGTGACATACACCTAACCCTACCACTCTCTCGGACCGGTTCCCTCTCCCTTGCCGCCATCGCTTCCCACATAACCAAAGTCCGGTCCGATCCTCCGGCCCGGCTCCGCAACCCCTGGTTCTCATGACTCCCAAGGCTAGGTCATCCCCCTTCATGACTCGAGCCTGTACTATACTTAGATAGGGACTGGTGTGGTACTCACACCAAGGACACTTCCCATTCGCCATCCACTATATCCCTCACTCTTCCCATGACTCATTCCTCCGGACTCTGACTCATCCCCACTCCCATGACCCTAGGGTTCCTCCTACCTTTCTCCAGTGTTTCTCCCATTGGTTCCATACCGAGCTCAACCTCGGTGACTCCTGTCCTGAACCCCAGAGACGCCCTAGGTCTCTTGTGTATATATACTGTAGTCTGTAGATGGTCGAAGTCCCAACTTCGACCTGGTTTAATCTATACTCAACCTTCACTCGCATCCCCTGCAGTGAAGCCTCTGAGTTAGCCGACACCAGACTCTCGCTTGCTCGATCCTGGCGGTAGCATTGTGCTCCCAGGCATCTATCGTCACTCTCATCGAAGGACAGGGTTTCCTTCGTGTAGCTCGCTAGGCCCAGGTAGGTAAGTCCTAGGAGTTAGGTTGACTGACTATTTGTGAAATAGGTCAGTGGTCTCCAGAGTCGACCTTAGCCGAGTTAGCGCGAGTCGTCGCGTAACACCAACCATTTACGCATGGCAAAGTTTCTGGCAATGTTGTTATGGAAGCACCGTACAACTTCCTAAACAACTTGTATTTCTCATTTATGGACGTCCTGGACAGGAAAACGGCAGCACTGCTGTCTACCCCTTTTTGCACCTGGCATCGCCGGATGGGGCATCCATCCAAGGAAGTTATTCACCGATTACCTGATCATACCAAGGGTGTCGATCCAGTGGGGGTTGAGGATCAATCCCCTTGTGAAGGATGTCAATGGGGCAAGTCTCATTGTGCCCCTTTCCCCACATCTTACAAATGTGCTACCAAACCTCTCGAGTTGGTTCATACCGACAAAGATGGTCCTATGCGTACCCAAGCAGTCAATGGTGGTTTCAAGTATTTCATTTTGTTCCTGGATGACTACACTAGTCTAGGACAAGCCTATTACCTTCGTCATAAGTCTGAGTCACTCCAAGCATTCGAGGATTTTAAGGCATGGGCTGAGAATGTTACTGGTTTTAAACTCATCAATGTACGCTCGGATAGAGGGAGGGAATATACTTCTGACACTTTCACAGCCCGTCTAAAATTCTATGGAATTGTTCATCAAAAGACAGTAGCACACTCGCCTCAACAAAATGGGTGAGCTGAACACTGGAATCGCACAATCATGGAAAAGGCTACGGCTATGCTTCACCATGATGGTCTTAGTCATGGTTTTTGGCAACTTGCGGTTGATACCGCCATTCATATTTACAATCGCCAGCCTATGTGACGCCTTAAGTGGCAATGCCCGATAACTCTCTGGAATGGCACGATCCCAGATATTTCATACTTCAGAGGATTTGGTTGCAAGGCATTCGTGCATGGGCCAAAGGAACAAAGACAAGGGAAACTCAACAAGAAGGCAGTCGAGATGATCTTCGTTGGATATGAGCAAGGCTCCAAGGGCTACAAGTTCTGGGATGCCTCCAGTCGACGGATTGTTGTGTCTCGTGATGTGACCTTCGATGAAGATTCCTTTCTGGCACGTAATGATTTGGCCAATCCAAAGACTCTGGGGCCACCAATTTTCGATCCTGTAGACTCTGATTCTGAGGATGATGATGAGGAACAGATCGAAATCCTGTTTCCTCTACCGGTAGAGAGAAAAGATGTTTATGAAGACATTGATGAACTGGAACCAGTGGGAGAACCTGAGAGACAGCTCCCTGAACCTGCACAACGTCCACAACCTGTCCAACCTCCTCAGCCCGCATATGCTCGCCCTTGTTGTGAGAATGCTGGGAGGAACCCAAACAGGAATAGGGACAATGTTTATGGTGATGAGCCTCCGGCTTGGATCAACTGCTGAACTGATTCTCATGGAGATCAGCAAGCAGAAGTGTTTATGATACTGCAGGCTCTCAAGGAAGCCAACCTTCTGAATCGGTTCCTACCTCACATTCAGACGCAAGGAAATCTCCTGAGTGGGACCACTGGCACGCTGCTGAAGGCTCTGAGATGAAGTCTCATGAGCAGAATGGCACCTGGATCTTGGTTCCCCATCCCAAGAACAGGAAGATAGTCAAGAATAGATGGGTATATGCGCGAAAGCATGACGGCCGGTACAAGGCTAGGTTAGTAGTGAAAGGCTTCACTCAAGTCTGGGGTGAAGACTACCACAAGACTTTCTCTCCAGTTGCTTGTTTTGAGTCTTTGAGATACATGTTTGCGCATGCCGCACTCGAAGACTGGGAGATGGACTCTATGGATGTCAAGACAGCATTCCTCAACGGTGAACTCAAAGAGGAAATCTACATGGAACAACCTGAAGGCTGGGTAGTTCCAGGCAAGGAGGATTGGGTCTGCCTCCTCAAGAAGGCCATCTATGGACTTAAGCAAGTGTCTCGTCAATGGAATGCTAAGATCCACCAAACTCTTTTGAACCAAGGGTTCACATGGACATATTCGGATGCTGGAGTTTATGTTTACTCCAGTAAAAGCAATGGTCAAGTCTGCTATGTAGTACTCTATGTAGATGACTTATTACTTCTTGGGGATTCTAAACCGTTCATTGAGCAAATAAAGAATCATCTCAAGAAGGAGTACCAGATGACCGATCTTGGACCAGTAGAGTGTTTTCTAGGACTTAGGATTCGTTGTAATTGTCAAAAGCGACAGATTCTAGTTGATCAATCTGAATACGTTCAGAACGTTTTGGAGAGGTTTCAAATTTCTAATTGCAAACCTGCAAAGACACCTCTACCTGCTGGTTCAGTTTTGGAGAAGAACACGGAAACTGCAACAGATGTGTTCCATACTGAGTACCAGAGTGTCATTGGTAGCATCATGTATGCTATGCTCGGTACACGGCCTGATCTCGCTTTCTCCATAATGAGACTCACCAAGTTTGCCTTGAACCCGTCGAAGCATCACATGTGCCTCACTCAATACGTCTTACGCTACCTTAGGGGAACAAAAGACTATGCGCTTTGTTACGATGGTGATTCCAACTCTGGGTTAATTGCCTATTCAGACTCGGACTGGGCAGAAGATCACGATGATAGGCACTCCACAAGCGGCTTTGTGTTCCTCATGGCCAATTGTGTTGTTTCTTGGGTTTCCAGACGCCAACCCACCGGTTCCCTCTCTTCAACAGAAGCAGAGTACAAGGCAGCCTCTGATGCATGTCGTCAAATGGCCTGGCTTTGGAACTTTGGACAAGAGCTAGGTGACAACATGACTGCTCCTACTCCTTTGTGTCTGGACAACCAAGGAAGCATCTTCCTTGCAGTTAATCCTGCCATGGATCGCTGCACAAAACACATCAAAATATGGTATCACTTCATTCGAGAATTCTATGAGAAGGGTGAAACTGATATCTTCTTTGTTGTGACCAAAGACCAGCTTGCAGATGTGTTGACCAAGAACATTCCCCGCTCTGGAATAGAGAAACTTTGAACATCAACTGGCATGGTCATAGCATCTTGAACAAGTGGGAGTGTTGAACTTCTACCATTTCAGGTGTTATCTTATCAGGCTTGCCTGATATGGACTTGTATTATGTTCTGCAATGCTACATACTGTACTGTACACTTACTTTCCTTTTCACTCTTATCTTATCTGTAGGACTCGTTATCTCTCGTCCTAACTCAGTACATTAGATAACGGACCTCTGGGCCTCCGCTCCTTTAGCATCTGATATTACCAGGTACCAGGAGTTCCAGACTTCCATCTTACTAATGCTTACTAACGTAGCTTACGCTCATGACTCATGATGACTCGACCATCAGGTGATGGTCTCACACATGTATATATACCGGGCTGGGATGCCCTCTAATGAATCGTTCCTTCCTCTGCTCTCCCATGTGCCTAACGGGATCCCTCTAGCAGTTCCCCTCACAGGTTCATTCACTTGCCTCATAGCCACTCTCATTTCACTCCTTCAACACTCTATTAATATAGTATTAGGTTGAACTGTAGTAGTGTATGGAGCGACACAAACATCAGGGCCATGTTGGAATGCCTGCTTTGTCTACATCACCAGCCGTGTTGTGTAAGGCGAGTGCGCACTGCGAGAAAAGCTGCAATAGACGGAAAATGCAATATATATATTTGGATCGACCAACCCTGCTACGTACGCGTACACCTTATTCACGTGACTCCCATGCCTGCTGGACATCTGGTCGATACCGATGACACGGCAGCTTAGGCATGATCTCCTGGCCGCCCCGGCAACACCGTCTCGCTAAAGGCTGATCCTATATGGGTCAGACACCCTGCGCAGGTACGTCCAGACCTTTGAGAGCCATCCGGATCTGACACCCTGCGCAGTATCTGCCAGACCTTCCCGACGTCCCGTGGTGTAGTCAACACGTATTGAGCTTACCTCATACTTGATATTGGTCTTGCGCCCATTCGCCACGCTGAGTGCAATGCCTCGATAACGCACATGGTGAACACCACGGAGACTTATCCACTTCTGCCCCCGAGCAAGAAGCGCGTCTTTCAGTCCAGCCTCATCGGGGTGATATGAGATGGGGTATATCGGCAGCGTATTGATCCTGACGACCCCCTCGAAGGCCGCCAACTGAACCGGTCGGTGAACTTTACCTATCCGCGAGCCTTGCGACAGACTTTCGGGACCATTGTCTTTGTCCTGCGGATCAAGCTGGCCAATGCCAGCACAGTTCAGTGCGAGGAAACCGTGTCCAGGAGTAGTGCTGTTGAGATTCAGCGCGCAGGGTTCCCCTGTCCCTGGGTCCGTGGAGATCAGGAGAGTGCCCGGAATGAAGACGGCGTAGAGAAGTGAATAGGTGATTTCCCCGTGGGCGAGGAGGTTCTCGATCTTGGAGATCGTGGCTTGGTGGTCTTTCCGTAAGTAGTCGATGAGGACTTGAAGAGCACTGAGTGCATGCTCCTCTTCGCTCGATCGGTTCGGCTTCTTATGCAGATCATCGCGGTACGCCACGAAGCGAGAGAAGTACGTGATCAGCAACTCGGTGGAAAGCTGAAGGCTAGTCAGAATGGCACTCATAAATCGCGCAGCGGACGTACTTCGAGAGGGTCAATCGTCCAAGAGCCTTGTGACGAAATACCAATGACGTCCTTGCAGACCGCCCTGAGATGGGGGCTCTTGATGATGATACCGACTGTTGGCTCTATGCCTGGAAGGGATCTTGGAGGGGGTATCTGCCTCACAACGACGAAACAGAACGATTGCCATACGTCGGACCCGTCCAACGTCTTGCCACCGGGGGGAATCTGCGGGTCTGCGTTCTCCGCGGTGTCTTCGTATTTCCACGTGTGTCTGTTTGCGTCGAATACACGGTCGACGCGCTTCACTTGTAAGGTAGACTGGTGCATGATGTCAGGAGTGTGTGGAATGCCTGGGCAATGCGGTAGGGCCCCCCGATGCGTCGTCTTGAATTCGCAGCCAATATAAGACTCAGCATGGTGGGCTTAGGAGCCCTACGTATCATCCCTGGTAGATAGAGTTTGACTCATACATGATGCCTTTAGTGACTCATATTCCGATCAGATTGCATTGTACCACTGGCAGGCGTCCTACTGCATGGGCTCTGGCATGGCCAGAGCAGTTTGATTCATTGCGGCGGTTATTGGTCTTCGCAACGACATCCTGATTCAGTCAGCAGACACAAGTAGATACTACTAAGCGCGTATTTTATGGCACGATAGGTGGGGAGTACGAACGACTTCGTCAGGCATGCTACCTTATTATGGAACTGTGCGAGAAGACTTACAGCGGCGATGAAAGATGGTCGTGGTGATTGCATCTGGGCACACTAGTCAGATTCGATCATTACAAGCAACAGCATAATACGCAGATGGCCCAAGACACACTTCAGAACTTCCATCCACCTGCAAGGTCCATTACACGTCTTGGGTCATACTCTTCTCTGACCCACCGCAGTCGTCCGAGGTTCCTCTCATACATCACCTCAGCGGGCTTGCTGTAGAGCGCGTAGTTGTTGTAGAGCGGGGTTTCTGCGATGTCCTGACCCTCGCCTAGAGCGACGTTGGTCAGGTGCCTTGTGCTCTGCTGTAGGACCGTGTTGACCAACTTGTCACTGTCCGGCGACGACCAGGCATAATAAATGAGCATCGGCATGAAGGTCTGGTCTCACCTTGGAGGCCATGCGGAGGAGTCTGCAGCGGCTTGCGAGTAAGCGCTCTGTAAGAATGGCTCGACATCGTAGTGTACGATGAGATCAAGGACCACGTCCACTAGCTTCTGGTACCAGAACTGTGAGAGTTGTCAGCCTCTGCCTCTGGGGGTGGTGCTGACTGTGTGCGTACATTTGTCTCGTTGAGAGTAGCGTCGAAGAAAGTGGGGGAGATATCTGTAATAGAGACCGCGTCGAAATATCCACTTTGTCTTTTTATGAACAATATCATCACCCAGGACATAGCCTCCAGTACTTACCGCAAACCAGCACTTAGGTTCGTGTTGGCACTCTGCATGATGGACAGGTACGAGCGAACTGTCATGGCGCTCATGTTCTGCGCCGAATTCGAGATGGTCACAAAGTCATCGAATAATTCCGCCAGCGGTGAAGGACCATTGTAGAAGAGGTCTACTTCGACGAAGGTCTACACATAATTCAGCACGCCAGATGTAAGGCATCTTAAAACAAGCGCTGACCTGGTTCTGTGTTGCGGTGAAACCAACTATGATGTTCGCCTTCGGGTCGCTGGCATTCTGCCAGAACCTGACAGTTGCATTCTTCACTGCTTCGTAGTCCGACATCGGAAGTAGCACCGATCCACCCTGCCAAACGCTTATTTGGAAAGGAAGGCTAGATGAACTGAGAAACAAGACGTACCCAAACTTCAGCTATCGGGAAAGTGTCCAAAGTAAACCTCGTTACGATACCCTGACAGGTATCGTATCAGGTACACGTGGGAGGGAGTCATGTATCACTTACGAAGTTGTTGTGTCCTCCCTAGGGTTGATCGATCTGTCAGACGACTCCCCATGAACATACTAGTGCGCTCACCTTGAGTGCTCAAAAGAGGTCTGGGTGTGATGTTTCTGAGGCCGTGGCGACAACACCGTCAGGCAGCACAATCTCGAACTCCCGGACAGTATCGATGGTTAATCCGTGTTGATTCGACAGAAATGAGTATCCTGGGCGGTATATTCAATTGCGAAGCAACAGAGCTGCAAATACATGCTTACCGCCGCCCAGAATGAACCCTCCTACACCAATACTGGTAGAGCGGGATCCCAACACAATCACATTATGCTCTTCGAGGGCTGCATAAAGCTCATCGTAGATGAGACCGGGACCGAACGTCGCCGTCTGCGAGGCTGAGTCAATTGATATGCTGTCTAGCCGCGTGAGGGCGATCTGGATCCCAGCCGTGGACGAGAACCCGGGGTTCGTGTTGTGACCCCCGCTCTTGTTTTGTATGCCCCGAAATTAGCACCAAGCTCATATACACTGGGGAAAGCTACGAACAGCGAAAGGCGTGCGTGTGCTACCGACGATCTTAATCTGAACATGTATCATGTGAGCGAGGTATGCAGGACGTAGACAGGACGATCCCCACAATGGTAGAGACATCCTCGACGCTTCCAGGCTCTACGGAACATTCGCTAATTTGTGAACTTGAGGCTGCGTAATGATAGTTATCATATTCGTAGGAGGAGCTATCTGTAGTACGCGGTGAGCCTCTCGATCGTTTAATATTCTATCAGCCACACTCACTAGGTAGAAGACTTCTGAAGCGGGAGATATTGAAGCAGCAATGTTCTTGCAGACGTCTTGAGGCGACCGCCAAGGCCATGCAGCAGCCCTAACAGTTGTAGATACTAAAAGACACGAGAGAGAGTGTGCCCAAACTACAACAGAGCGCGCCATGATTCCGCGTGACAACGCAGTAGCCAAGACGAATATGCTGTGAACACGGAGCACAAGTAGGATATACCGACTTTATGGTTCTTCGGTGAAGTATATATGCCAGTGCACTCTCCGATTTGGCATGTTTCACTGGCTGCGAGGCTAAAGGATGTCCGAGTGAGTCCGCACATCAAATTCTGATGCGCGCCGTTGCAAGCGGCAATTGATATGAAAGCGAGCGCGGCGGGTTGTTGCCCAAGACAAGCACTCAGTACTCATTGCTGTGCTCAAACATGGGCAGTCGTGCAGCAGAGTGATGATATGTTGTGCCAGTCGCCGGATATGTATGAACGGTGTACCTGTTTCCTGTCAATTGGCACTTGCCCATCTCGGGTATGTCGGTGGCTCATAAGGCAGGCACTGTACAAGTGAGTACTGCATGCCAAGTTTATAAGTATTTTGGAGAACGGTAGGATGGTTGTCACTCACAATCATACTTTCTATTTCGCAAATGGCTGCGCATTGTGAACTAGCGGTCGAAATAGATCCGAACAGATCGCACCCAATGCTAATCTTTCAAACTACAAGCACTCTACAGTTTCCAGCCTCCTGCGAGAGCCATGACGTTGTCCGGATCGTACTGTGCCTTGATCGTCTGCAGCTTCGCTACGTTGCCGCCATACAACCGCTCGAGTGGGGTGTCATACAACGCGTAGTTCGGGTATAGAGGTAAATCTGTGACGTTCTGGCCCTCACTAATGGCGATTTCGGTGAGGTAGCGGGCGCTCTCCTGCATAACGCCATGTATGAGCGTGTCCGAGCTCTCCAGGCTCCAGGCGTAGTAGATATTGATGGGCATGAAGCCTTGCGTGCGAGTGGGTGGCCAGGCGGAGGCAACGCCGTGGGAGTAGATGCTCGGCAGGAAGGGCTCGATGTCGTAGCTGACGAACAGTCCCGTGACCTCAGACGACAGCGTTGAGGACCAGAACTACAAAATATCAGCTGGACATCCACCCGACATCCACCAGCGGTCCATTGAAGCGAACCCACCTCAGTCTCGTTGACTACTGCGTCAAGCAAAGGGAGGTTTATGTCCAAGATAGATACGGTATCGAAGTACCCCCTGTGGCACGTTGAACGGCGGCCATTAAAACAGCGATGATAACACTTACCGAAGCCCGAATGTAGCGTTACTTGGCGCTGAAAGAACGAGAGAGAGGAATGAGCGGGTGCTGATGTCGCTGGTTAGGGAAGGAATCGCCAGGATCTCGTCGAATATGCCGTTCGGCGGCGTCGGCGCGTCGTAAAACAGGTTCAGCTCTATTGCAGTCTGCACAATGCGCTCTCAGGCACATGCAAAGGGGAGGTACGTTGACATTTACAATACCAAGGTCCCAGTTGAGAGTGGTGAGGATAGACGCTTTCGGGTCAGTCACGTTGGCGTAGAAGTTTGCTGTGGCAATTTTGACAGCATCAATCGTCCCAACTGTAATAATGGAACCGCCCTGCGGAAAGGTCAACGATGGATCCTATGGGCAAACATGATGTACTACGAGCCCGACGTACCCATACTTGACCCTGAGGATACGCCTGCAGCGTGAACTGCGTTACAACACCCTATAGATGGTCGTCGCCCTGTCCATCAGGCGCAGGCACAAGGAGGGCTGTGACCTACGTACCATGTTATTGAAACCTCCCTGATCGGCGATATGATTAACGGCATTGTGTGTGAACCACAACGCAACAGAGCCCACCTTCAGAGCCCAAAATAGATCCGCATCCGACTCCGTGACGTTCGTGACAGTCCCGTTCGGGAGCACAAGCTCGAACGCGCGCACTGTATCGATAGTCAACCCGTATTGGTTGCTCAAAAACGAGTAGCCTGACTCAAACCCATCAGACCACCCACCAAACACAGAACACGACTCACCTCCACCCAGCGTGAATCCCGCTACGCCGACGCCCGTCACGCGCCCGCCCACGACGTTCACGCCGTATGGCTCGAGCGCTGCATACACGTCGTCCCAGATAAGTCCAGCGCCGACCGTCGTGGTCCCCGCCGCAGCGTCGTACGCGACCCCGTCGAAGCGCGCCATCGCGATCTGCACGCCCGACGTTGACGAGAAGCCCGGGTTTGCAGTGTGCCCGCCGCCCTTCACCTAGACTCATGCGCGTGAGGCACGCTGTGCGGGTGGGCAGACTCGGAACCTACGGCGAATGGGGTCTCCGTGCGAGCTATGATTTGCAGCTGGTAGTACCATGAGCGCACCGTACTACCGATACAAGGAGGATACATGGTGCTACGCACGATGGTACCGACATCCTCGGGCGTGGCGGGCTCGACTGTACATGCGGAGAGCTGGGAGCTCGACTGCGCCCAATGGTAGTTGTCCTCTGTGTAGTATAGCTCCGCTTCTCGACGTTAACGACTGCATTCAATCTCAATCCCAGAAATCGGGCTACTCACAGGGGTAGAAGACCTCCGACGCCGGAGAAATGGAGGACTCGATCTCCCCGCACACAGGAAGAGTGCTCAGGTTGCGTGGTTGCACGGTTGCCGCTGAGGCGGTAGCAGTAAACAGCGAGAGTGCGAGTGCGACCCCGGAGGTGGCAGGCGACATGGTTGCAGATTAGGTCCTTGTCCACAGCGGCAAAGCAGCCTCAAGAGAAGCCACGATAATGCACAGGACAATGCAGTGATGTTCATCCATCCCTCAGTCCGCTATTTATATGAGACGTCAGCAGGGAGGCATTGGCGAGGCCGTGTCTCCTCTTTGTGTCTCGCCTGTGTTCACACGCAAAGCGGTCCCGTGGAGAGCCCGGGTTGCCGAGGGCTTTGCGGGTATGGAACAAGCAGTACGCCGCACAGTTGCCGTAGCTTGACCATGCGGCTCAACTGCCGAGGGTGAGATTGCACGAGTGCGAGATGGGACCATAGAGATATTACTAGATGCGTGACGGTCTCTTGACAAATGGAAGGCCGCGCACATCCTGTGCCATATATTTACTTCTGAATGAGATTCATTGGTATTTCATAGCCAAAGGGGCGGTATTTGACGAACTCACCTCGATGGAAACCGAGGTGCCAACGGGGGACTTGATCGTGGGTGACACAGTGACAACATGTGTAGCGTGGACTGTAGCCAAAATCCCGAAACGCCGTGCACAGAGTAGGCATTGCCAGGTAAGATACAGTATGTTCGGTCATGCACTCGTGTCTGAGCGAGGCTGATAGATATGTCGCAAGGTGGTGTCACATGAATTATTGCGAGGGATATGATGTGGCTTACTCGGCAGTGCGCTTACGAAGAGCCAAAGTAGTGCACGCTGAATACGCAAAGCCAGAATACATCGTTTACACTTCAACACTGCGGGTGCCTCAGACTCATGAAAAATCCTGATAAACGAAGAGCACGCACGACAGAAAATCCCACTCTAGTCGGAACACCACTCTCAATCTTAGTTCAATGACGCTACGAGAGAATGATACCGGGGAGAATATGAGATAGCAGGATGCGTGCATGTGTCATGAGTGCGTGCATGTGAAGTACATGTACATAGCGGTTTTGAGGTCTCGAACAACGGTGCGACAGACAAGGGTAGAGACACTCAGAACTATAACGAACGTCAGGACGAAGACATTTACAACCCCAACCTGAAACTCACCCTCAGGGCCTGGAAGAACCACTTGTTCTTGCCACCCGTGTACCGGTCCTCGAAGAGCTTCTTTATTTGCTTCTTCGCATCCTCTCGCTGTGACGGCTCCTTGAAGGTCTCGGCGGCTACGGTACCCTTAAGACCCTCCAACTCGAGTGCGTAACGTGTGGGGAAGAGGTGCGAGTAGTTGATGACCTACGCGGAGTCAATACGTGCACCCAGACCATATCATAGGGATGAGTACGCACCTTGATGAAGGGCTTGACCTTGCTCCGTTTCGCCAGCTTCTTCTGGCCCATGCGCTTCGTTACCTTCAGAGGGTAACGCTCGATGCCAGCAACGATCGCGTGGGGGTACGGTCGCTCCTTTGTGCCCTCATCCAGCTGCTTGATCACAACGACCTTCTTTCCGGCCTGGCGTCCCTGGAGGACGATCGCAACCTGGCATACGACTCAGTATCACCCTTCACTTCGCTCTAGTCCTCAATGCTCCTCACTTTTCCGGGCTTGTATACTGTCAATCGTACATCAGCGCCTAGTATAGCACAGTGCGTATCGAGACATACCGCGGGGCATCTTGAGGTGATTACGACCGACGGCGGCGAGCTTGATTCCTTACCTTGCCCTTCGGCGTGACTGGATGGCCCTCGCGTGTGTTCAGCCACTCGGCTGTTGCCGCATTGTACTATACAGCACCATCAGATTAGCGCCCACTTTGCGGCAAGCGCCTAGGATACCGAATCGACGTCGATGACCGAGCCTTTTGAATCAGAATAATGATCCCTGCACTCTGCACCTTTCCCAAATGCTAGATCAGCCCGCGAAGCTCTTGTTCTGCTGGGCTACTGCTGGGTGTCATCCCCGCCTTTGGAGGATAGCGCGCAGGTTCGTTCTTTCCTCCAAATCTCCGAAGTGGAGTCATGGGTGATGCTAGATTGAGATCCTTACTACGACATGCGCATCCCCGACGTACCGTTGGGTATGTACATCGTGTACGTCCTGAGGTTTCTGATGTGTATAGATTCACTTGCGGAATCCTCCCGGGTTCCTTGCCTTCTGTAATGAACCAAATTGGTCCATTCATGTTGAGGCCGGCAGTCAGTCGTACCCGCGAAGACACCGCATCTCTGAACCTCGGAGGTCCGGATGGTTGCATGGCTACGCCGTCCAAACCACAAATGGGAGTGGCACAACCTGAACGTACACTGTTACAAGGAAGAAGGTGGCCGTACGTTTTCGTAAGTTTGGAACGATCTTCAGATTCATTACAAGTATTGTCAGTCATGGAACTTCAAATAGGGCCTAGGTATGGACGCTCA
The DNA here is from genome assembly GCA_022606075.1 of Fomitopsis betulina. Taxonomy (NCBI): domain Eukaryota; kingdom Fungi; phylum Basidiomycota; class Agaricomycetes; order Polyporales; family Fomitopsidaceae; genus Fomitopsis; species Fomitopsis betulina. The sequence goes on from JABYQK010000079.1 coordinate 78,738, forward strand.
CTACAGGCTCTCCCGGGCGCCTCCCTGTCTTCCTCATGCCTTTCTCTGTCACGGTTGTGAAGCAGCTCGATCGTGTATTCAACAAGCACACTAGAATTGGGTCGTATCGCTATATCAAGGGCAAGACGCCGGACGGCGCAGAATGCTGGTTCGTGGTGGTGCGGAACTCGACGGACGAACCAGATGTAGTCGTCACCAAAGAGCTCACACTTGCGCGCGGTCTGCAAGCGCATCACTTGGGCTCTTGGACGCTACCACTTGCGGCGTGATCTCTTTGATGTCAATCTGCTTCTATAGCTCTCTATTCACACCTTTGCTCTCTTGAAAGAAAGCTCGCAAGGGCTGAGAGCTAAAGAGGGTCGCACGATTGACGAACAGCATTGATAATCGTTGGCCATAAATGCACTGATTGCCTACTTGCGCGAGAATCACGGCACCACGGTAGCTAGTTCTGACAGCCTCCTGGCGCAAAAGGGCATCACATTTGGGCTGCTTCCCGCTATCCTCATTCCTTCCTCTGCAGCATCGTCGAAATGGAACAGATGTTCGCGCCGCGGTTGCGATGCACACACGTCCTAGATGCGATGGAGGGTTTCGAGCGTGGCCACACCGCAATTTCGCGGAGCGAAAGCTGGTATCTATGAACTTGTGCTGTGGCTCTCTCGGCATGCAACTTGTTATATACCGTGGTCATAATCAATTCCAATGTGCTAGTAGCTACTGTTATTCGCTCTCCGAGTCAACTCCGAGTCCTCACTTCATCTCATCACAGCGATATCTACGCTCTGGAATACCACCTTGATTGATACTTCCTGTGTGCCTGCAACCACGAGGTAAGTAGCACAAATGCAGACTGAGCGCATGGGCGGGAGACAACGACGCTCTTACACCAAGCTTGCGTCTACCCCTCATCATCACATACGATTAATTCCCCCCAGGGCGGAAAGGGTCCCCTCCTCCACCCTCGAATTGCACGAGGAGGAATAGCTTGTATCCAGCTTTTGTGCATCGACACAGCTCTGACAGTTTCTCCCAATAATGAAGGCCCCGTTTGCCATTGTTGCTGCCCTATTCCTCTGGTTCATCAAACCCGGTCACATCTTCCGTTGTATCTTCGGCCCTCATCATCACGGCCAGATGCGCATAGCGACATTCAACCTGCGATACGACTCGCAGCCCGACAGGATATCCGTTCAAGAATCAATAGAGGCACTTCCGGATCCTCTACAGCGGCCACGCTTCCTCGGGTGGTCAGGAGAGGTACCATGGAGCACCAGGAGACTGAAGGTTGCGCAACAACTGCTTCACGAGGGCCCGAACGTGATTGGTGAGTCGTCCCCGCAAGCCCGGAATGCCTCAATCCATGAACATGCTTGCCAGGTTTCCAGGAGGCATTAGCCCGGCAGGTTCACGACCTCGCAGAGCTGCTTGGAGATGAGTGGGCATGGGTACGTGCAGTGCAATCTGGGTGCTGGTGGGTTTATGACGATTGTCCAGGTCGGTGTAGGGCGAGACGATGGCAAGCAAGCTGGCGAATTCTGCCCTATATTCTACAAGAAGTAGTAGCCCCCTCTCTCCGTGCTGCCGAGCTCACAAAAGCTAGGTCGGAGCTGACTTTGGTGCACCATGAGTCCTTCTGGCTCTCGTGAGTGACAACCACAACCATGCGATCCGTCTGCATTCTGATGAATGTATTTGCAGAGACAAGCCCTTCGAACCGTCCAAGTATCCCGACGCAGGTTCATTCCGAGTCTGCGAGGTCGCCCGCTTCAAGACGTCCTCCAAGACGTTCACCTTCCTCAACACGCACCTCGACGACCGCTCGGACGCGCAGCGGCGCCTCGCTGCGTCGATGCTCCTCGCGCGCGCCCGCTACGAGGCACACGCGACCTCCGCGCCCGTCATCGTTACCGGAGACTTCAATAGCGCGGCGCATGGGTACGACTCGGGCGCATACCAGATCGCGACGGGAGTGCGCCCACCCGTGCCCATCAACGAGACGTTCGCGGAGAAGTACAAGGTGCCGGCGACTAGCGACGACTATCTGCTGCACGACCTCAGGGCGGAGACGCCGCGCGTGCGGATTTCCGGTGACTTTGCGACGTTCACGGGGTTCAACCGCCCTGGGGACGCGAGTGTGTATACGAGGATCGACTTCGTGTTCGGCGGAAGCAACGGCGGGTGGTGAGTGGCCTCGTGTGGTTGCGCGTTGGCTCGCGACTGACACACGTCCCAGGACCGCGGACGGGTACAAAGTGGGCACCTCTTTGACGGATGACGGCATACTCGCCAGTGACCATCGGCCAGTGTTCGCGGACGTCACGATCTGAACATGAATGTAGGACACGTTAAACAATGCTAAAGTATGGTGGTATGCAGTGGTAATGATACACATGCGGCGCTAGCAATGTGGAGAACTCGACAAGAAAAGTGTCAACAGGACGGACTACTTACAGATTAGCACAGGTGCATGGTCAACATACGTACCAGGCATAATAATTAGTGGGGTGTTCGCAGAGGCGAGAGTAGTTGTGGCATCGAGAGCGGCGACAACGCCGAAGACAAGCTGCCCTTTCTACCGGGTGTCGTTGATCGAGGCGGAGACGGCGGGAGAAACATACCCCGTGCAGCACCAGGCGTCGGGCTTCTCCCAGGCGTCGGGCTTCGTCCAGGCGGAGCAGGATATACTACACCAGATGGCAGTGGCGCCTCCTCGTACGTGGGCCCGAAGCGAGGCTTCGGGGTACCTGCTGACCGGCGGGAGCTGCTGCTCGAGCGCGTGCGCGTGGAATCTGTCCGCGAGGACGAACTCAGGTCCGCCTGCGAGTACACGGGTGCATATGGCGTATGCGAGCGGCTCATAGAGGGAATGACCGGCTGCGGGGTGGTGTGCTGGGAGATGATGGGGCTGAGGGCCATGAAGCCGGGAGGCGGCTCATGAAGGACGGGGACGTCCCCCGGTCCCGCGAATTGGGAGTCTAGTGGTGGTGGTAGACCACGCTTGTTCTTAGCCTCGATCAGGTTGGGGTCGATGTAACTGTGCATGACTTCTAGGCTGGGCAGGTCGGCGTGCGACACTTCCGGGCTGAGCATGTGAGGCTGGGCGACCGTCCCTGCGGATGTTCTCGGCGAGATTTCCCTCGTAGACTACGGGTGATCAGTACGTGGGCATAGCGATCAAGGGAATGACTCGTACGGGAGATTCCACTTCGATATCTGGGACTCCGCTACTGGTGGATGTTCGACTCCTCCAACGCTTCTTGAATAGCTTGTCCAATGTGCTTGTCCGCTGTGGGGTCTCCGGGTGAGCTGGTGTCTTTGGCCGACCAGGTGTTTGTGAGCGAGCTGGGGTCTGCGGGCGTGCAGAACTAGATCTCTCCGGGAGCGGGTCCTCCTTCAGGTTCGGCCTAGGTCCCCTGGGCGATTGCATCGGCCGCTTACAACAGGCGCGGTTAACTCAAGTCCATACAACAACAGCACGCGCAACGGAACGTACGTCCTCTCGCGCCTGCTTCGACGTCTTCGAACGCCCGATCGGCGTGCTGATCATGTCCCTCAGCCCCGCCAGCACATCGGAGCGAGAACGACTGTGGCTTGCTGAGCGCTCGCGACTTCCGCGTGGACTGACGAGGTCGTACTGAGAAACCGTGGTAGAAGCTTTAGAGAGTGGAGAGAATGCAGACCCTTGGGGTGGAGGGCCCTGTGACGGGCCGGCGCCAGCAGTATACGCGTAATCCCGCGTGCGGACGGGTTGGTTGTAGTTCGTCGCAGCCGACGCAGGTATGCGCATGGTGGTTTCAATCAGTGAAGGGGAAGAAGCGCGAGGAGTGAATGGTTGCGTCATTTCGTGTGGAGGCGGCAGGTCAATTACGTTGTCAGTGCTCTTGTAAGGGATATAATTGTCAGGAACGATGCCAACCGGGGGGTGAGAAGGGGAAGGTACGGCATTGTGAATAGGAATAGGGTTGATCGGCTTGTCACCGCGCGATTGTGAGCGACCTGCGCTTGGGTCTGGGATGGGTATTGGTGCAGGAGTGGTGGAGGGTGGTGGAACGCTCGGATGGATAGGTGAAGGGGCCGCTATACGTGGGCTCTTCACCCTGATCGGGCTGGTTGGCTGCCTAGGTGGGCTGTGCATCGTGGACCTAGTTTCTTCGGAGCTACATGGTGAGAATAGCATCGGTAAGACCGAGGGCAGCGGGAAAGCAGGGCTTACCGGGAAGGCGGCCTCCATGTGTGGGGCGGCGGCGAACGAGTAATGGGGATGATCTCCTCTGGCTGGCTCCCGCTTCCTGTGGCATTCTCCTCTTCCTCTTCCCCCTCCTCCTCAGACATATCATCGACCACTTCCGTGCGGCGGAAGTATACTCTAGGTTCGCTCCGCGACCCTACACCAGCAGCGCGTGCCTCGTAGTAAGACATCTCCCTTCCTCTGTTGAGCCCCTCCTGGAAGCCTTGCCTGTGCCCTTCTTCTCTCGCCTTCGTGATCACCTTCTCTTCCCTCAACTTACGTGCCAACGTCCTTGCCCTCGCAGCCTCTGCCTCCGCGTCAAGCTTGTCCTGCTCCAGCCTATCCACGATTTCCTGTGCGCGTAGAATCTCCCTCTGGGCTTCCTCCACACGCAATTTCCACAACCTTGTCTCTTCGTTCGCACGCGCAGCTTCTGCCTGGGTCTGCGCGATCTGGTCCCGGGCTTGTCGGAGACGCTGTAATGTGTCAATAACACGCTGCTCAGCGTCATCGGCACGTCGGGTTTCGTGTTCCAACCGCTCGTTTGCGAGTATGAACATCGACCTATAATGGTTCGCGTCGCGCTCGGAACGCGTCATCAGACGCGCGAGTAGCTTGGTCTTCCCGCTCGCACCCGCCCAAGGGGCATAGTCGCGGTCGCGGTCGCGTGGTAACTGTGGTGTCGGCGCGGGTGAGGAACGCGAACTGCGCGACCCTATTCGCGACGGCGCCGAGGGGAGTGTGTCGCTTGATGATGAAGACGGTTCAACGGCATCCATTGCGGTTGGAAGCATAGGGGGGAAGGGGTACTCGGTGCTGGAGGCATAGTCAGCGCCGAGGCGGCGGGGGGTAAATATGTGGTGGACAGACGTACCGGCCTTCGTCCTCAATTAAAGGGAACATGGCGGGCGAGGTCTGTTCAAGACTAGACAATGAACATGCGTGAACGGGGTAATAGTAGGACACATTGGGGACGGCAAACACGCCCTGCTGTCAGCACCACGTCGCGGTTGTAGAGAGCGCTCTGGCGGTAGACTTCGCTGTCCATAGATATTCTCCTGGACGCTTCCTGTCCCGCGGTCATGCACCCCGGCCGCGCGGCGAAGGCGTGGTACGGGGCAGCGCCATACAGCCTTATCCATGGCGAGGACAACACGTGTTGATAGATCGCCGGCGATTGTAAACGCACAAGGGCTTCCAGAGCTCTTCATTGCCCTCGAAGAAGGAAGCAGGGCGACCCGTGGTGCTCCCACCTCCGTCCCCACGGAGGAGACTCCTGAGTTGCAAGCGCAAACATTGGAGGATACAATGAGCTCATTCGCGTCATACCCCCGATCTTCCACTTCCTCGGAATAGACATCACATCTCGGCATGAACACATCCTGGGGTACGGAAGTTGACTGCAATTTTGAGGGCATCTGACCCCGATGCGCTCATGGGAAAGAGATCGAAGACTCGCGAAGCTGACAACGTGTATGGGGAGAAGACACACACCATAGATGATAGCGTTCAGATACGACTATGAACGGGCTAACTCCTTTGGAACGGGGGTGCCAGACCACACGGCGGTGGAGTGTATGTTGACTGAATAGGCCGTGGCAATAAGAGCAATTCCGAGTGGTTTCCTTTACCCCCCCATGACCCGAGGTAGACAACAGATAAAGCCAGGTTGTGCAGCTGAAAGTGTCGTGTGGTAATTGCCAAGCTCGTGGATATCCCGCCGGAAGGTCCAAGCCAGTACGTTCGGTATGTTTTTATGGATTTTGCACAGAGCTGGTGGAAGGAAGTGCGGATCGAGGATGAGAGTATACTATCGAGTTAACTTGATCCTTGGGAATATTCATCAGTCACCAGAAATGAACAGTAAACTGAGTGCTGGGGGATGGCGGTCGTAAGGTGGTGGTCGTAGGCAAGTCTGACAAGACGCGCGTGCAAGATCATCGGCACTTCACGTTACACGCATGCGTTGAAGTGGGGAGGCCAATGAAAGTAAATTGGCGGTGATTAGGCCTTTTCAGGCGGTATATAGCATTAAACAATCATGTACAGAGCGAAATCCAAATGGGGGGATCATAGATATAGCACACATAACACAAGTCCATGAAATCCAAAAGTCTTTCCTTATGAATACAAGTGCCCAGCGCGGGACGTCATCTCGCGCTGAAACTCTTCTATCACGTCTAAACTCTCCACAAGATGGGTATAGCCCAGAGGCTCCTGGCGGCCCTTAGCTAGCGAGGCAGCGGTCCTGATGGCGTTCTTGATCTGGCGCCCGCTGACCCGCCTGTTGACGAGGCTGTCGAGCTCGCTCGCCGTGAGGCTGTCCGCACTGAGCTTCTCCAGGAAGGCCTTCCAGATCTGTGTCCGCGCATCCTTGCCCATCTCCTTAAAGCTGACTGCTAGGTGGACGCGGGAGATGAACCCTGGGTCGAACGCGTGCACTCTGCTCGTGGAGAGGAATAAGATGCCCGGGTAGTACTCAATCAGGCGCAAGCTAGCGGAACATCTGTCAGGATACACACTAACGACGAGTCGGACGGGAGACCACATACAAAGTTGAGACTGTTGTGTTTCGCGCCAGCTCTTGCATGGACCGCGCTTCTACATATCCGTCGGCCTATCAGTCAAGTGTCAGTCAAGTACCCAATAACACGGTGTTTCGAAACTAACCCACCTCGTCTATCAACACAACTGTGTTCCACCGCGTCGCTCTGTTGAGGGTACGCTTCAAATTCACCTCGAGCCCATGAGCGTCGTCTCCTAGATCGCCTCCACCGACCACAAAGAGGGGCCGTTTCAGCTGCTCTGCAGTGGCCTCAGCAGAAATCGTCTTGCCCACTCCCGACGGGCCGTTAAGGTTGACGATGAGACCCCGTCCCTTCCCGCTCACGAAGTCGTCGAAGTCAAGTTCAGATGTATGCGCCTCTATGAGGTCCTGCAACAGCTCCTTCCGCTTTCCAGGGAGCACCAGGTTGGCGAAAGGCTCGGGAGACCACTCTATGGGCCGGATCTTGCTGACGCTCATCTCAACTGGAGGAATGTGAGCATGCGGACGGCGATGTCCAATAAATGAGCTTACGCCAGAACTTGTCGGAAAGGCTATACCCGTACACAATGGCTGGTGCGAGGATCAGCTCGTCCTCCGGCAATTCATCTTGTGAACGTTTTGTTTTCCCATCGTGGGGTCTGCCATTGGGCACGCTGTTCAGTACACCATTGGGCACGCCGGCGTGCTGACCATTAGGGACACCATTCGGTCTTCCATTCAATAGGCCGTTCGGAACGTGCTGCAAGCTAGACTTCGAGTCTGCAGCCGAAGAAGCGGCTTTCTCGTGCGTTATCTCCAACGCGCGCACGACCTCGGGCATGGTATAACTTGAGTTCACGCGCCGGAAGATGTCTGCAAATGGGACCAGTCAGTTAATATACCAAACACATTGTTGCGAAGTAGTACCTCGATCGACAATAACCCTAGCATCAACCTTATCTGCAGCGTCAGTGAATATGCATATACCTAAGGGATTCTTGTATCACCTCATATTGCGTCCAATCATAAGTTGCAATGCCTTGGAAGTGCATATGGTGGACGCCGTAAAGGCTGACCCACTTCCGCGCCCGCTCGAGAAGGGCAGCCCTCAGCTGCGATGCATCATTGTGATACGCGATGGGATGCGCATCCAGCGAATCAATCTTCACAATGCCCTCGAATCGCTCGAGTTCCCATTTGGCTTCAACTCTACCGAATTTCTTCGACGGCGTCAACGGTTGCAAGATGGGGTCTATGTCGTCTCTATGTTGGGCGCTAATAGCGTCTAGGGCCTCGTAGCGCAACATATACTTGTCGGACTCCTTGGTGTAGCTTTTGAGCTGGAAGGCTCTGTGTTCGTTCGCCGACGCATCCATGCAGACGAACAGAGTATTAGGGATGAGGATGAAGGGTAGCAGGTCCCATGTGATCTCCTGATGCGCCAACAGGCTCACGAGCTTGGAGATGGTAGCTCCATGATTCCCGCGAAGATAGTTTAGCAGCGCATCGACCCCAGTGAGCGTACTCTCCTCGTCACTCGACCGGTCGGGTTTACTCTCGAGTTCTTGGACGTACTGCTCGAAGCGAGTGAACGACCCTATCAATAGGTTGACAGGGAGCTGGCAACTTCTTGTGAGTCAATATCCGAAGAGAGCAAACAGCCCGCACCTCGAGTGGGTCGACCGTCCATGACAACCCAGGAAGTTCCCCTATGACGTTCTTACTAGCCTCCCTAAGCTGAGAGCTCTTGATGATGATTGTTACGGTGGGTTCCTCCTTGGAGGAAGAGTCTGCAGGCATATGCCGAACTACTACGAAGTGGACGGAGTGCCAGACATCGTAACCGTCCGTCGCCCGCCCGCCAGACAGCACCGACGGGAAAGACTCAACCTTGGTGTCCTCGCAGCCCCATACCCGAGTAGTAGTGTCGAAGACCCTGTCGACCCGCTTGAGCAGGGGCGTTGAAGTCGGCGAGTCCGATGATGATGACATGAGGAAGCAGAGGTTGCGTGGCGGTCTGCAGCCACCGGCGAAGGAGAGAAAGTGCGGGAGAGGAAGCAAATTGCTCACGGCACTGTGATTTATATGACTCAAACATGCTGCCCCTGCACCGCAACGTCCTGACAATCGGAACACTCCTTTCCGGCGCGCACACTCGGCCCCCACTTTCGCAATCCAAACCAGCGTTCGGCCGCGGCCCAAGACGGTCGGCAATGCTCTAGCGACTACAGAAGACTGTCACTCCGAGCGGGGATCCAGCCACATTGTGATCAAAGACAGTCCACACCGAGGCTGCATAGATGGCACCTTGAACCTCATCTCCTCTTGGGACTCGGCGGGTTGATGAAGGTAGCCCCTAGGCTGCGAGAATCGGGCAGATTCGCAACCGTCCGCACACAGAGCTATGCAAACCACATCAAGCCGAGTAAGACCCACACGATCAATTGTACAGATGCTATCTCTACCCTGTCAACACTGTGGCTTGGACCTGCAAGTGGGGAATCTTCAGGCCTCATCGCGTTTGACAGCCTTAAGCTTGAATTCGGCGCCAGAGAGTATTAGTGACGCCCTTGCACACAGCTTCCAGGGCGAGCTTGAGTCACAGTCGGAAGATGAGTAAGACCAGACGAGCATTTCATAGCCATATTGCTTGCGGACGCGAAGCATGAGTGGGAGTACAGGATCAAGAGCTGAACGTGCCAGATGACCGCAACCCACGGTGGAAGACTCGGAATTTTCGCGTCTCAAGTTCGCACGGTTACTATCTTTGTTACCGCCATCAGTTTCCTTCCGCTATTTCGTTATCCCTACTCACTTGCTTATTGCTTCGTCACTCCTACTTCCCTCTGCTTTCTGCCCTCGCCTGCTAGCTGCGTGAGGCAGTAGATACGCCCTCATACAATGTCTAGAAGTGCAGGCCGCATGCTCGCCGTGCCGCGGAAAGTCTTGGTGTCATGTCGGCCGAGCACAGGTGGGCAGCGTCGTAGTGCATGCACCGACCTGACACGCTAAACATATTGCAGGGCCGCGAGCAATGCAGCAGTTCCGGTCATTTTCGAACTCCCAAGCGCAACTGCAACAGCGGACTTTGCCAGCTCAGCCGTCAGGGCGTCGGGCAGCCTCGTCAAGTGGGCCCTCACTCACACGTCGAGACGGGGCGGTCAACCCTGAGGAACACCTCAACTCCCTGTTTGCACCGCTGCAGTTCCCTGCAGAACTCGCCGACCGCATGCTCACACACGGGAGTCATTCGAGCGCGAAGATCAGGCATAACGCCAGGCTATCCTTCATGGGTGCGTCCTATGTGTCTGTCTTTTCTTAGTCCTGACACTTACTGTCCCGCAGGCCGGCGAGTGATGCAGTTCTACATGCTTGCGCTATTGGACTCGTCACCGTCTCTCCGAGCCGACCATGAATTCGAACACATAACGCAGCACACACTGAACACCTACCTCCTGGGCGAGCACGTCGCGGCTGCGTGGCAACTCGGCGACGTTCTCAAATGGTCCCCTCCGTCGAAATCCATGTCCGGGCCGACCCCGAAGAATGTAGGACTGTACAAGATACTCGGAGGTGCTGTAGAGGCGATTGTTGGGGGTGTGAACCATCAATTCGTACGTCACCTCACTATGCATCTATGCTTATTGCTCACAAGTATTTCAGGGTGGCGTTGTTTCGCAACGACTGTTCCATACACGCGTACTCCCCCACCTCCTGTTGCCAGGAACCTCGCAGGGCTTAACAGACGAGTTCCACGAACACGCTAAGGCGATATGTGAACAGCTTGGTGGGCCGCGTGCCAATCTTCTGGCGAAGGGCGGACAATAAGTACAGTACGTAGGGCTATCTAATATCGTTGGGTTGTTTGGAGCATTGGTCGTGTGCATCTTCACTGTCACGGTGGGTCTCGTGCTCCTGTCTGAAGTTCTGTGATGTGTTGGCGTATACCTATCTGACCCTCACGGTATATGCTAAAAGTCAAGCCCATTATTCTTGAGCATCATCCCGTCACGGTTCATGAGAGCATGACCAGGAACAACTTCCTCGAAGCATATCAACACTCGCAGGGCATGGCGGTCCCGCTATACGAGAACCCGATCCACGACGCGCGTCAGACTGTGATGACGCTTGCGAAGGCATGGGACGACGGTTTCAAGTGGGTACTGATACAGGACCACGCGAAAGACTTTGCTATATGCGTCAGAGTGAGTTCTCCATACCTCGTCTAGCACTCCGTGCTGAGCCACTTATGTCTCCAAGATAATTGTCACTCTGGAAGTCAACAAAGAGACACCTGCAATCATCTTGTTATATCGCCCCGACACGCGCGACACTGGGCTTAGGGGTGCGCAGTGGATCCAGCACATGCAGCGGAAGTATGGCCCTCCACAAGGCGGCCTCAACATCAACGCTACACCTCTTGAGCAGAAGCTGCTGCTCAAGGTCCTGGCGATGAACAGCAAGGCACTGTCATCAGCCTACACCCCCGAGAAAGACACTATCGAACAGACCTTCCGATGCTCGTTCTTGCTACCCCTTGGTCCGCTTAGCTATGCGGACATTGGCAAGCTCAACAATGACTCCGGTTGCGTGCTGTGCGGACAGAAGGCACCAGTTCGGTGCAGACAGTGCATGTCTGTCATGTACTGCGGTGCAGGTGCGTAATCAGCATTCGCACTGCATACCGCCCATAGCGCTGACTCCGTACAAGAGTGCCAGCGCGCGGACTGGCCGAACCACAAGCACGTCTGCCGCTCCCTCAAAGACGGGACATGGCGCACGTTGCGCTTCGTGTCGGTGCTTCCAGGGATGGAAGGCATGTATGCTGCGAGAATCAATCGGTTCAGCAGCGGGCGAGACCTCCGCGCTGCCCCACGTCGGCTGGACCCCAACGAGATCCCTGCGAATATGCATGGCGAGCGCCTCTTCCTGGTCAAGATCACACTGCGGCAGGACACCCAGGATAGCTTCAGCATCTACGACAGGCAGAACTCTATCGACATCCACTTTTTAAAAAGTGAAGACCACGCACTGTTTGATGAGATGCGTTTTGAAGCGCAGGGTCCGCGGGGGAATTATGGTGGTTTGAAGATGTATCGGTGGGCTAGACGTATCAGTGACTGGGAGCTCAGTCTTTGTGTAGACAAGGAGCCGCAGACCAACATCAAATGGTGATTGATCCTGTTGAGCATAGCTTACGATTTGTATTACTATTAGCGCTACTTTTCATCATTTCAGACGCCAGAGGGCAACGACCGATGCCCCAGGTACTGGCATATGTGAGGTGTTCATTCACAACCGAAGAGAGGAGATATCGACACGAAACCTTCTCGCATCAAAACATGGTTACTGGGCCCTTCAAGATCAATGTGCAATCCATGAAGTATAACATTAGCTTGTTATAGTACTACTAGGGTGTAGTATTCAGCACTATTGTTCCATGCTACTGTCCGCAGGGTCCGAAGAGTGATCCAGGTCCATAAGAACATTCCCTTGCCTTCAGCAGAAAATGACACTATAGTCCACGAGCGTGGGACATGCAGCGGTCAGGTCGCAGCCTGTACCCTCATCGAGGCCCGTGCACGAGACAGCACCGGTGGAGCCTGGAGACAGTCAGCTATAGTAGTCCACTCAAAGTAAAATAAAACAAAAGAGCTCACAGCCGTTGTGCGGACTGATGGTGACCGGAATGTTGAAGCCGTCTACAGTGCTGGGGGCGAAGTAGTCCTCGCCGTCCCTAGAGGAGCACAGTCAATCCAAGAGCAGCCTTCTCCCGAAGAATAACGTACGCGTCGATAGTGAACTGGGCGAGGGTCGGACCGCCGGGCGCAGGGCTGGTGCAGTTCACACCGCCCTGGCAACCGCCGCCCGTCGCGCAGTTTCCGTCCGCGTCACAGTCAGTTCGGCCCCAGATGCGGCCGCTCCAGCCAGAGAGCAGGTACACAGTGTACTGCTCGCCCGCGGGCAACGCAAAGCCACCGGTCGGGTTGCGGTAGTGATCCTGGACGGTTGGGAAGAAGGCAGGGTCGATCTGCTCGCCGCAATTGTTGACAATGTTGACGGGGTTCCTGCAGGCAATGTCAGTGAGCCATAGATGGTTAGGTGAATAAAATACTTGCGCTGCGGCGAGGGTGGCGAGGGCGGTTACAAGGATGGCGAGGCGAGAGAACATGGCGATCGTGCAAGCTTCAACGATGTGTGGTTGCTGGAGCCTGGCAATTCTCAACGGCCTTCCTCTTCGTTTTTATACGTCGCCTGTGGGGGCTGTCGCGTCTAACACTACGTCGTCCGTGTTGCGTTCAATCATGGCACGCGCTCCGTGAGGCGGCGAACGGTCCCCGTCCAGCATCGTGCAGTCAAGCTGGGATCGAGACTTACGTCAAACTCCAGTACAGTGCCCGACGTCGGATCCTAATACGCCAAGCACCTGAGGCCTCAGGGTGTCGCGCTCCGGAGCGGGCTGTGTCGCCTCGACGGCACCGTCTCTCCGCGGTGCGAACACGATGTCTATGTCTATGAGGAAGGAACGGGGCCCGCCATAGCACAAGCAGTCAGAAATGCTAGAACATAGAAACTCGCAGGCACAGAAGTGGCATTTCAACAAACTATGAACATGTGCTGAAAGCAGTTGCAAGCCAGCCAAGATCGTCGCCAAGCTGTGCTCAGGCTGGTGCGGCGGTTGTCTCCCGTAGGCAGACCCAAAATACGACCTTGTGAATGGTGAATGAATGAGAGGACGGTCACAGTCCCATTAAGAAGCCGGCAACCAGCAGAAACTCTGGAAGCTTAAATAATGGCGGACTACAGGGCCGCAAGAAATAGATCAGACTGTCGGATATTTCCCAAGAGAGACTGGAACACCAATCCTGATTAATGCTCGGGACAGGGTTGGCTGCGCGCCTGTCACGTGATGTCATCGTCAACGCCGTCTCAGCCTGTCCCTCTGCTCACTCGCTCAGTCTGCGTCTACCGCTGGGACCTCTACTGGGCTATATCCACCACGCGCTGTCTCATCTTGTCTCCCGCATCGACGGTTCCTTCTCCTTGCCTCCATCATCTCCTCCTCAGTCTGTCATCATCCTCCGTGCCACCCTCCTGGACCTTGTCGCCTCTGTGATGCTTTTCATCCACCTGCCCACAGCCACCTGTTTCCTGCCAACATCCACGACACCTTGCCAATGCTCTTGACGAGGATGGCACTGGCCAAGGTAAATCTGGTGTGCGCAATGCCATCAGGTTCACACAAGGACAAGTCTGATGTATGTGCCAACCACACTGAGCACCTTCTTGCCTATTACCGATGTCAGCCCCAGCCATCCACGACTAACCGGGCCACTGACCAACCTCAGGCTGATTCTAAGCGAGGTGGCACAACTATTGGTTGCTTGCTCACAACCTTGATGATATCCTGAGCCTGCAGTATTCCCGAATGGTGAGCCTTTTGTTTCCTTGTTCCTCCTCTCAGCCATGTCTCCCTTGTACTACGTGGCCTGCAGCTGTCCATCCATGTGGTGGTATTTATTCTCATGCCTACATTTTTGCCATGTACTATACACATTCATTAAACACATATGGAACATATAGCCTTCTACATGCACATATGAAACACTGTATGAACCCACACATACATCCTAAGCCCCTCCCTGGCAAGTACACACATAAATATGTCTTTGGCCTCTGGCCCTGGCCCCTTGCTTGCACACACTATATAGCTTTGTGGAATCTGAGCCCCCATTCATGCTCTGGCTGCTTGCCACTGTGCTATTTGCATCTTCATGTTATCATGCTCTGAGTGGTGGCAATGTGCTGCCCCCACCCTACATGACCATGTCAAGGCTGCTGATGAGGAGGACATGGCATTTGTGTGTCTCCTTTGTTATCTCTCATCAGTGTCACATTATGACTTGGTGAGTCACACCTCACTATATGCATATTCTTCCACTCACACATACACTTGCACTCAGGAAGGAGCTCTTAGCCACCCCATGGGTGGCCATCTCACAACTCAGGCACACTGGCATTGCTTTCTCTGCTGCACAAGACACTGCCTGTCATAAGGCTTTGATCTCTTTGAAAATACCACCCATATGACCCTATGCTCCATCCTGTTCCATGAATATTGACAACCTCAAATTTGCCTAGACTGGCCCTGTGCCTGGACCTCCTCTTCTTTGGACAGACAGGTGCATCATGCTGTGTCCAGTGCAAAGAAACTTTTTGAATAGCACATTCATCCAAGACCCAGGCAGATTTTCATGGTCTCAACTCATACCACCCCTGTCCATGTCTGATGTTTGTCTATCTACTCTGAGTTGAATGCTGATTGCTTGCCTCAATGCAACCTGTACACATGTGGAGCATCATCCATGTGCATTGCATGAGTCTGTGATCAGAACACCACTTGATGCATGCTGACACATCTGTCTTTGCAGTATCAAGACAATGCAGACATCTTCTTTTCAATGTGCTCGGCAGGCTGGGGATTTTTAAGAGCTGCCTTCATCTAGTGCAACACATGAAACACCCATGTCTGTTTCCATTGTTGACCCCTCCTGATGGACAAAACACATTTCTGTCTCTAAAATGATGTCTTGCATCAGAAATGATGGGGCTGCCCCATTCAGAGTCAAAACAAACTGCCCCAGAGAGGCTCGAACTCTCGACCTTCCGATAATGCCGTGTGTAACAGTCGGACGCTATAGCCAACTAAGCCATGGGGCAGATATGCAAGTCTTCATCCTTACATGCATGGCCGTCGGGGACGTTGCTTTCCTGAGGCATTTGGACCGTTTGCTGTTCTACTGGCATGAGCGAACGTGTTGTTAGATTTAAAGACGAACGAAGAATTTGCATACACAAAGTGAGGAATCCGATGGAACGGATCGAGACAGCGCCTCGTGGCTACACAGGTCGAGGCACTCCGTGTGCATGTTCGCCTTCGGCGCATATCCTCGCCTTTCTCTTCCATCCCTCACTCTTGCCCTTCGTCACCAATTCACCATGTCCGGGAAACAAACACCGTCTTCTCAAGTGAGGTACGTGCAGTCAATTGGGCGCGTGTGACCTTTGTTCATTCATGCCGGACTAGGTATATCAATGAATTCAGCAAGGCCCTCGCGAGCGAAGTGCGCATCTTACTGCAGGAAGTTGGAAAGCTCCGGGATGAACGCAGGCAACTACAATAGTACGTAGTAACGTATCTGGGCGATGTCGCGACACGCTAATGCGCTATTTACTCGTGATCGCCTCGGCATCGTCGCGCTCCTGCAGCGAGATCGCAGAGCTCATGAGCCTCAAGTCTAAGCACGGCGCTGGAGGCGAGTTCACCCCTGATTGGCAGCCCACCGTATGCGTTCTTTCACCGTCCATCGTCATATCCTAAACCGTCCCCCACTAGCACCCCGACGATCCAGCCCCGCCACCACCACAAGTCGAGGCGCCACCACCCCCGCCTGAGAGCGTAGCCAGCGATGCACCCGCACGTCCAGGCTGGCGCACAGTTAACGTCCGCCAGGAGCGTCGCCAGAAGGCGAAGGCGAAGGCGCTCCCTCCGCCCCAGCCCGCCGCGCCCATTTCGGAGCCACCACCGACCCCGAACATGCCCGCGTGGGCGCAGTGGAAACGTGTGTAGTTCATTTCGATCTAACGAAGGAACAGTATCGCTTATTATGACGTCGGTGCAACGTTGTTTCCGCGACGTATAGCCAACCCACTCCTCTCGCCACAGCCCATGCGTGGAACGGGTGCGTCGCCCTTGCCCAATGACATGACACCGGCTCGCATGGGCCTCTTCGGTATGTCCTCCGATCGTGCGCGATTCACCCAACTCAAGTTCCATGCAGGACCTCCGTCGCCGCCGCCAAAGTAGAGTGCTGCCATCTACTCGATAACGATATACACTGCCCAACATGCCTCCATACATACATGACTCTTTTCCTTGCTCTGTTGTTTGTGCCTCCGATCACGCACCTAACTATTTCTTGCTTTACTTCCCCTCTCATGGTCCATATAAACATGCGGTATATCATTTCATTACGCCGTCAGAGCAAATCTTCCTTGAACAAGATTCATTCCTCTCTTGTCTTTCATGTATATCGAACTAATAGGTTATTGATGTAGTATTCATTATGGCATATCTGTACAATGAGCTGTGATGGCTGGTAATACAGGATGTTCCATAGAGTTCATCCGGAAAATAAGGAAAGGCTGGAGTATAAAAAAACAAGTAAATGTATGTACAAATGGACGTTGTAATTGCTGCACTGTGGCGTCCGGTGGTTCAAACGTTGAAGATATCCAACTTGACGAAGAGCGTCGAGAAGAGGTACTGTGAGAGCTGTGCATCGTGGAGAGGGAGATGTCGATAACCTATACACCATGCCCAAGATTCAGTCGCGACCCTCCGATAGTCTCATTGGGACTCACCCATATTCAGACTCCCCAGGCTCGCGCAATAGACTGCTAGCGGCTCCTCATCAACCATGCCCTCCTGCTTGACCGCGAAGCGCACAAACACCAGCTCGTGCATATCGCCGACGACATCAAACGGAATGCTCAGGTGCTGCTCCCACACGGGGTTGAACCCATTGTTCTTCACTACGCCCGTCCGCCGCACGACAGTGCGCGCAGGTGTCACAGCGGACACGGGCGACGCATCAAGTGTCGTCAGCGACGCACGCCGCGGGGCCTCGGGCCAGTCGGGTATGTGCAGCGACACCTCGACGAACGGGTCGACGGTGGACTTGTCGAGGACGTCCCGCCCGGACGAGTCCTTCGGGCGCGGTAGCTGCTGCGCGGAGATGATGGTCACTTCGAAGCGGAGGCTCGTGTGCTGCCCGAGGAGTTGTTTGTCGCCTGTCGAGCGCAGCGGGAGGGGTTTGAGGACGTAGCCTGCACGTCCGTTGCGCTGGAACATCGCGCGGTTGATCATGTAGCCCAAGTCTGTGTGGCGCTATTAGCATACACGGCTACTATGTGGTACTGTGCACTTACCGAATGTCTGCCAGTTGATTGCTACGAGCTGACATCCTGACGACCAGAACCTGTGGGGATCAAAGTTTGTAGAGCCTATGCGTGTGCCCTTGGGATAGATCCTGACAAGATGTGTCCGATTGTGCTTGATCAAGTCCAACATTCCATGCTTCATGATCCGGTTCGTCGTGTTCTCAGACAGAGAGAACAAGTGCTCCGGCGCGTAGATCTCCTTCTTGTTGATACCCCGACATTTCACCCCGACGGTGTAGACGAGAAGCGCAACCAAGGATAGCGACATCCTCACTTTCTGAGGAGGCTGGTACGCGGGCGGCGGGGTGCGTAACACGTCGTGCCGTGGGGAGCCACCCAGGACCGCACGAGCCTTCTTGAACTCGGACTTGAGCTCTGAAGGCATCATAAATCGCTGCGATACGGTGAGACATACAAGAGAGGCATACCTCGCATATGCGTAGTCCGCCACTCCTTGACCTCCTCGACTTCGGAAGCAGAAGAAGATGTGGTCGAGGACGACTCCGTATCGACGGCAATCTCCTTCTCCTGTATGCCCTCCTTTTCTGTGACGAAGAGGTTCTTCGCCTGCAGCACAATGTCAACGCACTGCCAGAGTAGTAGTTGTTGTTAGTCACTTACCTTTAGTAAGATGCATCCCTTCAGGTCCTCTGGACTGGGCAGAAAATCTATCTTTGGCCTTCCTTCAGGTGGCGCGTTGATCAACGCATCTCCAAACTCATCGCGCATGATGCTCGCGATCATGTCCTGTTGGGGCAGCGAGCAATGCACTTCCGCCGAGATGATCAACGGGTACTGCGATGCGACGAATGCATACTTGTGAATCGCCGCACAGGCATCGCGTAAGGAGACCTTGGAGACGAGCGTGTGCTTGTGGTATACCACGGGCTCCACGTCGCCATCGTAGATATCAACTGTGTATTGGGAGTTAAGGCAGCAGCTTCAACGTGCAATGATGTTCGCTCACGTTCGACACTCCTACAGCTATGCAACAGCGCCCTGATATAGCCCTCTATTGTGCTTTCGCCCACTAACTGATGGCCGACAAGGTACGTGTTGTGCGAGGACGAGATGTAGTAGTCCGCCAATGGATGCGTCATGTCGTGATAGATCTTCCCGTGTTGGTCCGTGAATGCCGAGTTGTCAGTGGACAGTAGGAAGGTCGTGAAGCCCTTCAGCGACATCACCACCGTCTCGAGTCTGGGTCCCTGGACGGGTGGCGAACCAGGCGCTCGATGAGAGGGCGACCCCGAAGGTGAACCAGGCTGGAACGGGCCTCCTGAACGATCGGTATGTAAGCCCGCGGCCTCGGCTTCCTTCAGGATAGACACAGACTGCGTAGCTAGTTCCAATGACGTTTGGGCAGGGGAAGCAGGGGGAGACAGGCCGCGATCATCTGACGAAGAAGCGTACCGCAGAAACACCCGTCGGAGTTCGCTTGGACTCAGCGTTGACTAGATAGCTATCAGCAATGAGACGCATCGCGATCAGCTCTGGGACATACCTTCTGGCATACAAGCATGAAGTGCTCGAACACCTCGTAGGTGATTGTGTCCCCACCAGCGGCAAGTCCATCGTAAAGTGTGTCGATTTCAGGACGCGCCTTCAATGCTTTCACGAAGCGTTGAAAGTCGGAAAAGTCGAGATAGCCTCGTCCTTGGGTGTCAGCTTCCTATCAAACAATGAGCATGAGTATGTAGACACATATCAACGCTATTAACCTTGAATCGCCGTAATAGGTCATCAGTGCTCGGATTGATATTCAGTCTCCGGCACATACGCTCGACTTCCTCAAATTCAAGTCTCTGGTCAGACCCAGAGTCGCCCTTCCAAAACTGCTTCTCCCATACGGCCTGCCGGATTTCTGTGTACCCCAGCCCCGTCATGAGCTTCTGACGAATTGCATACAGCCGGCGCAGCGTGAGGTCCCACATCTGGAAGACGTCTCGCGTGGGTGCAAGGAGGTGCAGCGTCTTATAGCGACCATCGAGCACGTAGACAATGGTGAGCCAGCGATCCTCGAATGTGGGTGCAATCTGGAACTGCTGGCGGTAGTAGCGTGCATCGGCACCCTCCCTCAGCTCCTTGATGTTTTCGATGGGTACTGTATTGGGGTAATGAGTAGAAGGCAATGCGCAGCGATGTATACCACATACTGATACGTAGCTGCTTCGACTGCCAGGAGATCTGTCCTTCATCCGGGTCCAGCTTGAAGACGTAGCGCTTCTGCTTCTTCGCGGATACCTTGAGCATCGGCGTACCTTCTTGCAGCAGTTGCGGGACTGTCCCGTCGAGTAGCTCCGGAACATCAGAGGGGTCTTCGGCATCGGATTCGACAGCATGTTCGGATGCCGAAGTCGAGGACGAGAACTGACTTGAGGCAGAGTCAAAGGAGGGTTGTTGCGGCGGGGTAGACTGCGTGGTCATGGTAGGCCTGGATGAATGAACTTCGGAATGGGACCGGTGTTGTCTCTTCGCCTCGTCAGTCCACCGTTCGATGGGTCCGTTGACGTCTGAGACGAGCTCGTAGTCGGAGAGAGACTCGCGTGAGCGCGATGAGCGCGATCGGGATGCCGACCGCGCGAAGCGATGGGCACGAGCGATCTGCGTGTCTTTCACTTCGCGTAGCTTCCTCCGGATGGAGTTGCCAAGGCCTTTGGGTCATCAGGGGACGCAGTGGAAGTGATTATCGTGCCACGCACCTTCACCGTTCCTGCCCCTCCGCAAACTCCCTGGCTCCTGTTGCCACTCGGGTGCACTCGACGAGGAGCTCTCGGAGTGCGACATGGTCTATTCTATCTTGTATGTGTGCTTCTGGTGAGGAGTCTAGTCGGTTATTATGGCTCTTGACTGGGGACAATGGGGACGTGAAGTCTACGAGACATGTCAGGCTTCATGTCATTGTTGTGCTCCGAAGGCAGTGCAGGAGTAATGTAGGATGGTCCGAGGCTGTACGTCCTGGCCAGGAAGCGAGCGATGAGGACGCTGGAGGACGTCGTGCATCAACGTGCATAGCTCACAAAGCGCCGCTTTCTTGCCCTCCTGACTGCAGGCGCTTGCGGAAACGACACCAAAAACGCAATCACAACCCCTACTCTCATGGTCGCCCGTAGATTACACTTAATGTCAGACGTACACAGAAGCTACACAACGAAAGTATAAGCCAATAACAAAGCAAATAAATACGAGCACAGCAGCCCCGAGGGAGTCAACACTTGATGAAGTTCCCAACGATTAGAGTAGGGATGCCGTAAGGGTCCCGCCGTATGGTAAATGAAAAACAGCAACTGATAAACCCTTCTTCATTCGGCACGTCGTCCTTGGGTTTGCCTCGTGACGGAGTCATGGCCCCGGAAGATGGTATGTGTGGTTTATACCGCAGCACGCACGAAGTGAGGACTGCCTTCTGATTGGAATCGAAGGCTACGTTGCCGTATTTCTTTGACAGCGCATTCAGCCAGAACCATACAAAAGGCGGCGCGGACTCACCTCCCAATAATTGACTGCCGAATCCTCTGCCATGAGCTCATATATACACAGCCGACCCTGTATAGCATTAGCGAATTGGGGTGCAACGTACTGGAGACTTACATCACGGAGCATATATCCATCGACGCCGACAAGCTCGGCAAATTCGCGATTGGCCTTGTAAATCTCCCCAGTACGCCGCCACAGACACGCGGGGATGGCCATCGCGGAGAATACCCGGTCATAGTCGAGCAATAATCGCTCGAAGGCTTCTTCAATGAACACAAGATCCTGCGCACAGCGTCAGCGGCTAGAAGTTGACGTAACCAAAGCGTCACGTACAATGTCTGTCAATGATTCGGATTGGGCTATCGCACGGAACTTTGGTCGGAGGACAGATAGCGGCTGAAGGATCTTCTGCTTCGACTCGAGTGAGACACTGGTATCTATGTTGAGCCTGAGTGAGAAACGATAGCATAGCAATGTCGCACTTTCTGTCCATCCAGCGCGACAGGCGAGCGTAGCCCTTCACATAGTTGTACGGCTTCAACAGGCCCGCCTCGTATTTACTACGGATAACCATGTTCAGCCGTTCGTTGCGCGACCCGGACGCTTGATCGGCTGCAGTGAGGAAGAACCTCTCCGTCTTGGTCGCCGCAGGGAGCACGACCGGCGCAGGCTCTTCTGGAGGCTTTTCAAGGGCTGGAGGGGGGAGGGCCTCAGCTGAGCTTGATGATTGAGGAGGAGCGATGTACGGGTTGTCGACGCCGAGGGACACAGAATTGCTGTATGGTGTTGGAGACATCAAGGACGGATTGACGCCTGGTGCTTGGCCGAAGAATGAGCCGTCATCTAAAGACTCTAGGAAATCTCTGCGAGTGTGGGAGTGGGTGGGTCGGGCAAAGTCGTACAGGGACCACAACGTACGAGAGGACGGAGAATTCGTTCATCGCATCCGGGGGATAGAGGAATGCGCCCTGTGCCATGCTCATTCCCATGCCCGGCCATCCTGAGTTCATTGGAGCAGCGGTCATAGGGGGAGTGCCGAATTGAGAGGGACCTGGCGATGGAGCGCGTTCGGTATACGGCAGGTACGGAGAAGGTATATTGGAAATATACACACCGGGTAGCGTCCTAGCGTCCACGGCAGGATTCGGTACAGAGGCAGAGGGACTGGCGAGCTTCTCCTTGCCCGTTGAGCGCCGTTCGTCGTGGCAGAGATGTCCAATCTCCCGTTTTATACTATATATCGTCTATACATGATTACTCGATGAAAGAGTCATAACATACTCACCAACGCTGGCACGGACGACCTTCATCGCATGTCATATGGCTGCGACGACAGTACAGACAAGCATGGTTGACTTTGCGGCGTTTGGGGCCTTTTTTCTTCTTCCCCGATGCGTCGTGGTCTGCCTCAAAATGTTGTTCGGTCGAAGCGGAATCAGCAAAAGTGGTATCGGCGTGGGCCGGATCGTTTGCATAGCTGGACATGGAGGTCGGGAGTGGTCGGTGGAACCGCGCCAGTCTCACCCGACGCTCTACTTACTTACCTTAAGCAATTGTGTTACACATCTTCGAAACTTTACTAATGGTATCATACAAGCCATGAAGGGGCGCATTACACTAGTTGTATAGATATTGACAGGTCCGCTCAAAATCTACCACAATTTCAACGTTCACCGGACCATTTTTCATCCGTTATACGACATGCTAGGACCTGTTCCGACTTACGGAGCAGCCCTCAGACCGTCCTTGTTAACCTATGCAAGATGTCATGTACATAGCGCTCTGAGTGTCGCCGACTCCTGTTTCGTCCGCAGGCGTTGGCGATCTCAAGTCCTCGGTTGTATATCGGTATGTACTATGTAACACACTCATCTGACACAAACTTGAGATCCAGGTCACCCGAATTTCTCCGCATGCAGACTGAGTTGTGCTTGTCCAGAAATGAAGACATTCATTAACCCTTCGGCGCCCCTTCGCCACCCGAGTATCAGACTACGAACGGCACACAACGCTTCGTTGGTTTCCGGGAGACACTGTGTTTTGCTAAAGAGCGCAATACATTGCTGCGTACATTTCAGGTTATCCACATGTTGCTCGGCGAGTCAACAGACAATGTTCAGTCAAAATGTAGAGATGGACCGTGCGGTCGCTCAGTTGTAGTGTTTCACCACGATCCCATTGACCACGTCTTGTTCGTGGCCGTCAGTCCTCTTCTCATTGACCACCTGGCCATACCGGCTAGATCTACCCTTCCTCCACTGCACCATCGTAGGTGCATCCGCGTCTCCAAAACGTGTTTTGACACCTACTCTTTGCAGGACCGGGCTGTCCATGTTTGGGACAAGGAGAACGTCGTCTTGCGGCAGCGCGAAGTAAAACAGGCCAAGTCTGTGGTAGCCACGCTGATCCTCCGGCGGCTGAACGACACGATGGATGGTCGCTTTGTAGTATTCGCCGGTCATAAATTCGAGAGTGTCGCCTGCATTGATGATCTAGTAAGTTTACACCAATGCATAAGGTGGTCAAGAGAGTGTCTTGGCAAATCTTCCAAGTGACGTACCACGGCGTTGGAGATGTGCTTGAC
The DNA here is from genome assembly GCA_022606075.1 of Fomitopsis betulina. Taxonomy (NCBI): domain Eukaryota; kingdom Fungi; phylum Basidiomycota; class Agaricomycetes; order Polyporales; family Fomitopsidaceae; genus Fomitopsis; species Fomitopsis betulina. The sequence continues at coordinate 102,561 of JABYQK010000079.1, forward strand.
CCAGCGCCACTTACCGTCAGGCGATAAGACTTGTAAGGCAGCAACTGGCTGGCTCCAGAGAATGGATAAGCTATTATAATCTGGTTGCGCCTGAATGATAGGCGTGTACCAGGGACTGATTGATGATACCTACCTGTGTGACCCTTTAGTCAGACATTCTTTGTCTTCTCCTCATCTTCGGCTGAATGAGGATAGCTGGCGGAGAAGGCTGAGATTTCTTCAACATGCTTGGTAGTACCTTTGCGACGCACTATTTCATCGTTCGCACTGATAACGGTTATAGGCTATCGTTCTCAGCAGCAGAAGGGACACATACACCAAGTGTCACTATCGGCATCAAATCCATGCTGCTCGACAAACGTATCATCGGGGAGTTCGAGTCCGATAGCCAGCAACCTGTGCATAGTCATATTTGTCAATATATACAGTGTTGAAGTAGACTATCATACCTTAGGATGGGAAAGAGGATGTTGAAGTGACAAAACTTTGCAAATGCACTGATCTCAGGCAGGAACGGTCGCAGCGCTTCAGGGTGCTGCCTTTTCGTCACGTTCCGGTTGACTAGTTTACCGATACTTTCATCAATGTAGGTGTTTATGAAGTCCCAGAATATGCACGTACTGTTGTATTGCTCGATCTGGTCTCGCACCCCGCCTTCAATGTGCTGATTAAACTCCTTAGATGTGAATGTTCAGCGTAGAGAAACCACTGACAAACCCAATACTGTCGTAGCTTGTATCCTTGGTACGTCCCCGTCCCCTTGACATTACCTTCGTAGGTCTTCTTCTCAGTGTCCGACACTTGACTGAATGGGACATTGCCGATGTCGAACATGCGATCGGTCTGTTCAGTACCCAGTGAGCACGATGGATATCACTTTGCAGGAAAATAGCGCACATCATCCTGTGCATGTCCGTGGTTGATCACATAGAAGAAACCAGATCTTGTCATTGCGTTGTGCACTTGTCGCGCAAGCATAGCAGCTCCACCGGAGTCTTGCAATTTGGAGAAGTCAATGATGGGTAGGTCCGCGTACTCCACTGTGTACATAGAATGAGAACACGGAAAATGTATGTTTTACTTTGGTGTACCCACAGTCCGCCTTTGTGGGAGGGGCGGGAATCCAACGTGGTGCGGGGGGTAAGACTGTACCGGGCATATTTGACGATGTACGCAGTCCTGAATAGAGAACAAAGGGAGTGCAAAACAGGAGCGGCTTTTTATCTGCTCTGCACTCGGCATTAGTCACCAGCAGCACCAATGTTGATTGATGCGGCACGCTCAGCAGACATTCTATTGCACCAAGTGAGGAGCAAGGCATAGCTTCTGAAACTGATAAGAGGTCATCTGGGACTCTAAGGCTGAGCAGAAAGCTATCAATACCTCATGCATGTGCCTCATAGCTGACAGATAGATGGAGCCTGCGGATAGTAAACGGACAGCTGGGAAGTCGAAGCTCTACTTCCCTTCGTACTTCAGTGTGCGGAGCAGAATATCTTGTCTCCGTGTATTGCACCCGCGTAATGAACAAGACAGTTCCTCGGATATCCATATGACGCGTACTTTGAACCCTGTGCCTTGAATCCGCCCAGCTCAGGTTGCCCGTAATAGTATACAATGCCGGATGCATCTAACCCCGAGTTCTACAAAGTGGGACGGCACTGTGGGATGTTCAAATGTTCACGAGTGCGTGGCATTGCAAGGATGCAACAGGCGAGGTCCTGACATATCTTGAAGCACGGCCCTTAGCGTGGTCTGTAGCGGACAGCGGTGGTACCGGCGAGACCTATCCACTTCATCATGAGCAACTATTGTACAAGGTCTGCGCACAATGACAAAGTTGACAATTGCAGGGTACCTTTCATTCGTTTAGTTATAGTGCTTCACGACAATCCCGCGGACTACGTCCTGCTCGTGGCCGTCGACCATCTTCTCATGCGGAACCGTGCCGTAGCGACTAGCCCTGCCCTTGCGCCATTGTTCCATCGTCGGTGCGTCTGCGTCGTCGAAGCGCAACTTGATGCCCTGTTTCTGCAAGACGGGGCTCTCCCGGTTCGGGGCGAGGAGCACACTGTCGTTCGGCAGGGTGAAGTAGAACAGACCGAGGCGCGCGTAGCCCCGTTGATCCTCTGGTGGCTGGACGACACGGTGTATCGTTGCCTTGTAGTATCCACCGGAGAGGAATTCCATCGCGTCACCGGCATTGATAACCTTGCACCATACTGCGTAAAATCCAGCTGAGTAAAGGTGCGATGCAACATACCACTGCATTGGGGATATGTTTGACCCAGCGCCATTTGCCATCTGGTGACATCATTTGCAAGGCGACGATGGGCTGGCTCCAGAGGATGGTGATGCCGACGTAGTCTGAATGTGGCACCGTGAGAGCTCGTCATGGAGGCTGTGGGACGGACACGCACCCGTATGTCCCTTGAGCCAGACGTTCTTTGTCTTCTCCTCGTCTTCGGCAGACCGAGGATAACTGATGCATGGAAGGAATAAGTCTATGACTAAGATCTCTGTGAGTCATCCGGACTATTGGAAACGTTAGTCATCGTCGTCAAGAGATAATTCGGTGCCCACCGAACGTATCCCCCTCGGCGTCGAATTGGAACTGATTGACAAAAGTGTCTTCCGGCAACTCGAGTCGAATGGCGAGTAGTCTGAAAATGGGGTTAGCCGAGTCGCGCGTGATATAGGGGGGACCTACCTGAGCACAGGGTGAAGAATGTTGAAGTGGCAGAATTTAGCGAATTCACTGATCTCAGGAAGGAAAGGCTGTAAGGCGTCCGGGTGTCGCCTCTTTCTTACATCCTTATTAACTATCAGGCATCAAGATCAGACACCCTGTTTGCTCTATAGAGGTGACCACGTACTATTAGTGTTCAATTTGGTCTCGTACGCCTGCGTCGATGTGCTGCGGCGTCTAGGTTAGTACGATCTTGGAAGTGGGCGGAAATTATCGACGTGCCCAGTATTGCCGCAGCTTGTAGCCTTGATATGAACCCGCTTCTTTGACTGTGCCCTCATAAGCCTTTTTCTCTTGAGCTGAAACTTGGCTGAACGCAACATTTGCAATATCGAACATGCGGTCTGTCTATTGCAGGTAGTCAGGAATACAGGGATGGGTATACAATGGGAATACGTACCTGGTCCTGCGCATGACCGTGATTAATCACGTAGAAGAACCCCGAGGTGGTCATTGCGTCGTGAACTTGCTGCGCGAGCATAGCTTTCCCCCCCGGAGTGGAGAATTTGGCAAGATCGATGATGGGCAAGTCTGCGTATTCGACTAAAATAAATTAAGCAGTTTGAGCCATCAACAGTTCAATGTATGCGCTGGACTTACGATCCGTGGTGGTAAGCGGGGCGCGCACCCAACGGGGTGCGGGAGGCACAACTGCACTGACCATCGTGATCCTTTAGTCTTGAGTGTTGTCTGCTGGAGACGCTTGACCTACACGAAAGGCAACGGCAAGTATATATATAAGTTTGCTGTGTTGTGGCGTGTTGAATGTCTACTACAGACGGCATGGGCATTATCGTCTGGCTTCGATAGAAGGGGTGCGGTAGCAAGACTCGGATTGGGCCTGAGTGTGAATAACAGGTCAGCCGGGAGACTGTGATGTTCTCGTTCAGATGTGACTGAACCCATATACAAGTTCATACGTTACGTCGAATATAGTCGTCATACTACAAACTCAAATTCAGCAAGTCATCCTTACTCTGCTGCGAGCCAACGGTATGACAGATGGATACCCTTGTAGAGCTTGTCCGTTCATATCAATTGCGCGAGGACCATGAAGCTTCAGTTGTGAGCTGAAATTGCCGCCCGGTGTTGAGATGTCCAGCACTAGGTACCGATTACCGAGCAGAGTGACCTGCCAAAGTATCGCGTAGGACTCCAAGCTTCAATAGCGAAAGCGGAGTTCCTTGCCTCCGTACGACACGCATACATGGCCTCGAGACCTATTAGTATCTGATTATCTGAGAGATGCACGTTGAATTAAGGCCGCAGCAGCCAACTATAATAAGCTCACTGTATTACTGACAGAGCGGGCCGCAGCGAAAAGAAGCGCAGGTCGCACGAAACACTAGCAAGAAGACTGTATGACACGACGATGACCAGAAAATCGACCAACTGAGGGACTTACCTCCGTTGAGCTGGAGCCTACGTGTGGAGGTGAAATCCGCAACCACCGGCCACCGCTGTTGACGTTGACTTAGGGCGCGTCTTCGACAGAGCCAGCGTCGCGAGGAAGATCACATTGAGGGTCCTGATTCCGTAGTTTTTGAATGAATCGCATATAGGCACCTCTCCCGGCAAGCTGCATGAGGGAAAGTCGAAGAGGGCGGCAACAGGCGCCTGGGTCGTGCTTGTGGGATTAAGATCCGCATATGGGCAGTGTCTGAATCTGTGGCGAGGACGCGGTGGCCACGGACTCGGACTCCTCGCAAACGGCGACGGCCTTCTTCCCCTCGTCCTTACGCCTCCAATATGTCCGATTTCGAAGAAGACCCAAACCCAGGGGCAGGTGCGGTAGATGAGGAGAATGAAGAAGTTGAAGAAGAGTATGAGGAAGAGCAGGACGAGCGACCGCGCCAGAAAGACTACGATGACGACGAGGAGGACGAAGAGGAAGAGGAAGAGGCGGAGGAAGAGGATCCGGGAGTGGAACGAGGAAAGAAGCGGAGGGTGCGTGTCGCTTGTGATCAGACTGTACATTCTTGCCACTAACACCTATGTAGAGGACGAAACGCCCCGCCGTGAATCGCTTCATCGATGACGAGGCTGAAGTCGACGAGGATGAGGATGAGGAGGAAGACGCGGATGAATACGCGCGTGGTGCGTGGACGTTAGCTATTATGCTGACACTTCATTGACCCTATAATGCAGATGACTTCGTTGTCGAGCCGGAGGAGGATGACCTCGCACAACGTGCAGCACGCCATGCCAGATTCGACAGGCAGGAGCGTGAGCTCAACGACCAAGACCTCGCCAAGATTGCTGAGAACCTCAACCAACGGTACAAGCGCACTGCAAAGCGCTTCACGAGCGATGCCGAACTGCCTCAGCGCATGCTTATGCCCTCTGTGGAGGATCCGAGCCTTTGGCAAGTCCGGGTTAGGGTATGTTGATGTACTATGTTGCATCTATCGTACGCTAATATGCTCTCCACAGCCCGGCAAGGAGCGCGACCTTGTCTTCAGTCTAATGCGCAAGGCCCTTGACCTGGAATTCTCAGCCAGACCCTTACAAATCTTCTCCACCTTCCAACGCGACTCCCTTCCTGGTATGATCTATGTGGAGGCTCACAGTGCCAAGCAAGTCGCAGACGCTTGCAATGGGCTCGTTGGCGTGTACCCTAGCCGCGGCATCGTGCTTGTGCCCATCGACGAAATGGCGAGTCTCCTGCAGATCAAGAAGCAGGACTTGACTGTGACTCCTGGGAGCTGGGTCCGCATCAAGCGTGGAAAGTACCAGGGCGACCTGGCGCAGGTCATGGACGTCACGGAGAATGGGGAGGAGGTTGGCCTCAAGTTTATTCCCCGTATTGATCTCAACCCAAAGGACGACGCATCACTCGATACATTGGGAAAGAAACGCAAGAAGGGAACAACCGGGCTAACTTCCTTCAGCATGCGCCCACCTCAGCGCTTTTTCAATTATGAAGAGGTCGTCAAGGTATATGGACGCAAAGGTGTCTCAAAGCGGAATCAGGTATATGTGTTCCAGAATGACACATACAGGGACGGCTTCATCGAGAAGGACTTCCGTCTGAATGCACTGCAGCTGGACGATGTGAACCCGACTCTCGATGAGATCACTCGCTTCACTCACGGTCAGGATGGCACGGAAACAGATGCAAACGTCGACCTGTCCATCATCGCCGAGGCGTCACGGAAAGCTGCGATTTCCGTGCTTCAGCCGGGTGACCATGTCGAGGTCTTCGAGGGCGAGCAAGCTGGCGTACATGGCACTGTGCATTCGATCGAACAAGACATCGTCTCGATACAACCTGTCGGTGTAGATCTCGAAGGGCATAGGATACAACTTCCCGCGCGTAGTGTGCGCAAGCGATTCAAGCCAGGAGACCATGTCAAGGTTATGACAGGCCAGAACTCTGACGAGACGGGTCTCGTAGTCTCAGTCATTGACAATGTCGTTACTTTCCTATCCGACATGTCGATGCAAGAGGTATGTAGCTACTACTACTCAGCTTCATATTGTCATTCACATAAATTCTCTAGGTGTCTGTGTTCTCGAAAGACCTCCGAGAAGCAGCAGAGGTTGGCACGGGAACGAATGTTGTCGGGAACTACGAGTTACACGATCTGGTACAGCTCGAGTACGCTCTCTCTTGACTATGTCTCATTGCAGATACTGAGCCCTTTGTAGTCTCCAGACCGTCGGCGTCATCTTCAAGACGGAGAGAGACTCTTTCAGAGTGCTGGACCAGAATGGCCAAGTTCGGCTCGTTCAGCCGCACCAAATCTCTATGCGCCGGGACTCAAATCGCGCCATCGCTACAGATGCGGAAGGACACGAGTTGCGCGTCAACGACAACGTGAAAGAAATTGACGGAGAGGTCAGTATGATTTTATCGACTTGCATGACAGCAATCACATTTACGTTGCTTTGATTCAGGGACGCAAAGGTCGTGTACTACACACGTACCAGTCGTTCTTCGCCTTCCTTCACAATCGGGACTACAACGAGAACGGTGGTGTATTCGTCACTCGCGCTCGCTCCCTAATGTCATTGGCGCCCAAGGGTAACGCCATGAAGCTTGGTACAACCGATCTGTCTAAGATGAACCCTGCCATGACTGGCGGCGCTGGCGGGATGGTCGGCTCCGGCAATATAGGTCGCGGTCCTCGAGATCGTCTGATCGGCGTCACGGTGACGGTGACGAAGGGGCCGAACAAGGGCTACATCGGTACCATCAAAGACACCAATGGACCTATCGCTCGTGTTGAGCTGGTTACTGGAAACAAGGTCATCTCCATCGAAAAGGTGAAGCTTATGCGGAGAAAGTACGTAGACCTTGTTTGGCCGCGGTCTACACATTGATCCTGTTGATAGCCAAAATGGTGCACTGGAACCGCTCGAGAGCCAGAACAGTATGGGTCCTCCACGTAGCGGCTTCGGCGGGGCAGGTGGGCGCACACCAAATCCCTACACAGGCAACGGCGGGCGCACACCTGCCTGGGGCCAAGTTGGCCGGACCCCCAATCCGTACGCTGACGGTGTTAAGACACCACGCTGGGGACAAACGCCCGGATGGGGCGACAAGACCCCCGGATGGGGCGGTGCCACACCATTCCACTCTGGTGACAAGACACCTGCTTGGGGCCAGGGCAGGACACCGAACCCGTACACGCAAAACCAGCCAAAGACACCGCGCTGGGACGGATCTGCGCGGTCGCCCAATATTGCGGCGAAGTCGCCAGACCGTCCTTCAGGTCAAGAGACACCAAGGAGAGCGTGGGGGACGAACGACTGGGTGAGTCCGGCACGTTTGCCAGTTGTACAATGCTGACGTCTTGGGCAATAGGAGGATGTCAGTTTCATCGACAATCCCAGCGGCTTCCGACGCCCTGGCGACGAGGCGACATCACCAGCTACCAATCCGTACACCGGTGCGCCGACACCTGGTGTTCACGACTTGTACAACGACTTCCGAACACCAAACATCACCAACAACATGATCACCCCTGGTCCTTCTGCTGGCGACTTCAACAACGCATCGAATGCTCCATTTGGTACGTAAACTCATTCTTGTAGTGAAATACCCTTGCTCATGCCGACTCAGAACTATCCGATCAATGGTTACTTGAGCCGGAGTTCTCAAGCCAGCGCGGCATGCTCGTTGAGGTCAAGGGCTCCTTTGGGCCGTCCGGGTGGTTCAACGGCGATTATGAGGGCAAGCAGGGCATCGTCCACTCTATCTTCGACACCCAGAGCCCGAACTTTGCTGCAACAGCGAACGTACGCTTCCTGGAACCTCTGGATCCCGCGAAGCCTGCGTTACAGGTGCCTGTGGAGGTACTCAAGCCAGTCAAGCCTGAGAAGTACGGGACGGAGGTTCTTATCCTCCATGGGCCGCACAAGGGTCAAGAAGCCAGGGTCAACATGGTTGAACCTGGTGGTCTCATGGTTGTTACGACAAAGCAGTTCACTGTGGATGAGCTTAGCGCTGATAAGCTCGTCGTCGTCCGTCCGGTTGACTGAAGCGGACGTGGACATTGTAGCATACAGATTCTTGAGTACATTATTTGAATACATCAGGCACGGTGTCTCGAAGAGCTCACACTCCAACATGAACGAAAGGTACCCAGGAGAACGAATGTTCATCTCGTTCCTGTAGAACCTTGACGGCGCGGTGAAGAGCTATGGCCGCTCTCGAGCTATCGGGCTTCGCAGGGCTCGATAACAAGTATCGGTATACCTGCTCGGCGACAATAGGTGCGTCTGCATCTTGGATAGACCACATTGTGCCAATAACACTCCTGAACCCAGCGGCAAGATGCGCTCCTTCGTCAAGCAATGCATCACTGCCCATCGCGGTCTCGCAGGCGGAGAGAAATGCGAAGTCAGCGGGTTTGTAAGCCGCGGAGATGATTTCCAGCAATGCGAGCGGTCCATCGTGCAACACGAAGTTGCTTTTGGTGGGCTCTTTGACATCCTGAACGCCGTGGCATGCGAGGTGGACCCAGCCGTAGTGCTCCAGTCCCTCCAAGATGGTTTCTACGAGACCGTTCTCGTCCTTCAAAGTGCAGCAATCAACGTGGTAGTCCTCCGCAATTCTTGAAATCAGGTCGGATTCAATGTCAGCGGCTGGCAATGTCGCTGCTTGACTGACACATAGAATGCCGTGGAAATGTTCATCAGAAGAGGCATACGGGGGGCAAGTGTTGGCAGGTATGAAGAGACTGCGTAGTCGCGCAGCTTGTTGCCAAGTTCTGAGTCATTGGTAGTGTATTCACCTGCTGCATGGAGAGGAAGTGATGACAGTGGACCTGTAGGACACCACCAGATACGCGGGGGTTCATCCTTATCTGTGGCCTAGACAATTGTGGAGCATGAAGGTTATGGGAGTTCGAATTCGCAAGCTATGGCGAGTCCACTCACCGAGAACGCTGAATACTCAAGGATGGGTTTCACCACTCCTTGCCATAGCTTCGTGAGGATTCCCGACATGTCAAAGGAATTGAACATTGGCACGAGCTTTGCGGCTCGGAGGGTACGCTGTCGGATATTGCCGCTTGATAGCAGCTTGAAGAGGTCCTTTTGCAGGCGCCGCGCAAGCTCATATGTGAACGACTCCAAAGGGATATGAACGACATCCTCTAGCCCTTCCATTAGAGCCAATGCGTCACAGCGATGTTCGTCAGCGTTCACAATCACGACGTGGCCATAATCGAGGCCCTGGACAATTTGCGCGAACGTCCTGGGGCGCATGAAACTGTCGAGGCCAGGAATGTTCCTAGCCTGAGCGACCAGCCTATCCCATTCTTCCGCTAGCCTACGCTGCTCCTGGGCAGGTGCCTCCGTTTTCTTCACGAAATCAACACGTTCGCCTATCTTGTCCAAGACATCCGTCAGCGCTTTCATACGACCGAGCATTGTTTTCCAGCTCTGCCACTCGACCGCGGTACGTCGTCCACCCTCCTCCGCTGCTTTGTCCAGAGTTGTGTGTCCAAGATAATTCGTCGTCGGATGGACGTCCCTGGAACCGTTCGTGTCCAGTGCTCGCGAGACACGGTCAAGCTCGGTGGCAAGACCAGGTGCCGCTGCTCGTAGTTCATCGAAGGACGATCGCATTTGCAGTTGCTGGCTCCAGACAATTGCTCGTGTTTGATCGAGCCATTCGACAGCTAGATTATATTCACCTTCCTCAATGGCAGATGCCGCTGCCTCTGTGGCCAGCGAACTTCCGACAGCTATGAGTTGTCTGTGGCGGTCGGCTACTGCGTGTCCTATCCACACAACGCGAGGCAACAGCTCTACGGCAGTACCATAAGCCTGCAAGACGACGGCCGAGCTATCGCCGCGTACCCTGGCTGTACGAGCCCAGTACCGTGCAGCAACGAAGGAACTCCAGGGTGCGCCATACGCCGCCGTGGCGGCTATGCGATAGTTGTCAATCGCTTCGTCTAGGTCTTTTGGGTCGTTTTTGACCCAGTGGCGCTGTTTCAGAACATTCGCTAGTTGTGTTGCGGCGCATTGTCTACGAGGATCATTTGTTTCTGGAAGTACTTCGCTCATGGCATCCTTATATCGCTGGACCGCCTCATTGAGGTCTTGTATCTCGGAGGACGCTCGGAACCTCGACGCATAGGACGATGCCAGTGTCATGAGGTGATTGAATCGGCGATAATCCTCCTGTTTCCCCAGCGCAGCAAGGGCATCCGCACTCAGGCGCATCGCGCGGTCGATGTCCTCGATATCAGAAGACTGCTCGGACCTGGCCTGCAGGGCATCTGCAAGTATGGACATACAGCCTGAGGCAAGTTGGTCCGCGCTTCCCTCAGGCATCAACTTGAAGCTGAAGGCCGCCTCCAGTTCAATGATTGCATGCGTAAGGTCCTCGGGGTCGTGTACAAGGTCATGACGTCTCAGGAACGCGCGCCCGAGGTTGTAGCGGCGTTTCTGGAGGTGAGCGAGGCCTTGTGGAGTGAGTGAAACCGCAGACTTGAGGGTTTCGATAGCCAGGTGGATGTCTTGTGCATCAAGAAGTGCCTCCGCACGGAGGAGATATGCGTTCCCCAACGACGCGGCGTGCAGCGCCCGCTCCGGGGTCTCATCCCCAGTGCCGTCCAGCGCATGCAACGCATCCTGCAGGATCGATACGGCCTTGTCTATATCCTCGAGCTGGCGGAGCGCCTCGAACCGGTTGGTGTATGCGACGCCGAGATTACCCAGGCACCGGCGCAGCTCGGGGTGGCCCTTCGGGACGCACCCTGCCGCCTTCTCTAGCGTAGCAACCGCGCCTTCAGCGTCTGTCACGTCCCGCTTGAGTACGAAGCGGTACAAGACGGCCGTTGCGAGGTTCATCAACAACACATAATCTTCTCTGAAGGATAAGCCTCTCGTGTGCGCAGCGATGGCTCTGTTCGCGTCCGGAAGACTGTGTGTGTGCTCCGAGCGCAGTATGTAGGCCGTGCCCAGGTTGGTCAGCCTGTCCGGGAGGTCGATGTCCGACTCCGGTGTGAGGCGCACCGACTCCTCCAGTGACACAATGGACTCGTTGAGATCGTCGAGACTGCCTGAGAAGCGGAACCGAAGCGTCAGCGCCACGCCACGCCGCCGCAGGTGCACAGGGGTGTCAGGGTGCTCCAAAGGAATTAGTGTTCTAGCCTGGTCGCAGATGTCGACCGCCTTCAACAGGTCGGCGCGGCGGCCAAAGCGATCGTAGAGCATGGTGAAGACTGCAGCCGAGCGGCGGAGCATGCCGCTCAAAATGTCAAGGGCAGTGGCGTCGAAGTCGTGGAACGCCGATACGAAGTCTGAGATGGCGGTCATGTACATCTCTGTGTTCTCTCGAACGAAGTGCTGTTTATCCGCCTCGGGAGGGGATATGTCGAGCAGAAGCCCGATGGCTTCCTGGAAAGGACTCAGCGCTTTCGCGAGGCTGAGGGTGTCTCGAGGGTTGGCACGGAATCGCTCGTAGTATTGCGCTCCCATAAACATGAGGGCGAACCACTTGTCGGGGTCTGTGTCTGAGAGCTGGTCTATGATTTCATACGGGTCGTTCAACTCTGTGTATGAGGTACTTATTAAATCGAAAACGTCAAGGAGCGTCGTCGAGCTCACCCGGTCCCAGGTTGCCTAGATCGTGAGCATCCATGTTATCTCAGGTTCTTGCTGCAAGTGTCACGGGCAGTAAGGCAAAGCTCGCTTGCTGGCCAAGGCCAGGGTTTTTATAATCTGTGCATGAATGATCAGTGTGGCCCCAGTGTCCCAGAGCATGTTGTGCGAGCCACACCGTGACATCTGCAAAGCTTAAGTAGTTGAGTCATTAGCACAACCTATTGATCACTAACTTTATCTTCTGCAGTCATTCCCGGGTTCATCCCGTGCTCGGCAACGGCGATAGATAAGTAAAGGGAGTAGAAAGCATGTCATGTGTGTGTCAGAAGCATGCCATGTATATACTATATAGTCATATAATAAGCAAAACCCTGCCGGAGTCTGCCAAAGCATAGACGGGTGCTCACAACATCCCGTGAAGCGTCAAGCGATCATTAATCAGACGTAGCATGCTAGCAGGGTATGCGCAGCGATGGAGAGCACCAAGAACACATTGCAAAATAGCACTTACAGTGACGACGATCTCGTGCGCTCTTTGCAATTGGCGTTCTGCGGCGCAATGGTTGTTCGGTGGTCCAGAATTGTTTGAGCCCCCGAAGTCCCTGGCGTAGCGTATCCCGTATTCGTATCGGCACGAGCTTGGCACGGGAGGAGGGTATAGGGGAAGGGATGTGTAGTCTTATTGAGGGGAGGCATGCGCGAGGGCACATACCTGGACTTGTGCGATCCTTGATGGTGAGCATGTTGCCTTGGTCTTCCTTCCCCAACCCATTTTACTCCTCGGTCAGGAGGCCCGGGGGTGGAACACATACTACCGAAGTGTTGTAGTTGAAGTCGTGGCCTTGTTGCTCAAAGAAGCCCAGGAGCAGCCCGCCGAGCGACTCATTCTTGAGTGGCTTCGCAATGTCATCCACCGGAAGGTCCCTCCAATTTCGCTGGATCAGTAGCACACTTGAGCACATGGCAGCGGAGGCAGGCTGCGAGACATACCTGAAGGTACTTGATCACCAATAAGAGGGTACATTGCTCAGTCTCGTCTTTTCCCCCGAGCCGAGCTCTATCCTAGCGAGGTAACTCTTGATAAAAAGAACGAGATACCGCAGCGCTGGCATGCTCCCCAGGTACCTATCAATAACGGTCACGCCTTGCAGTGTGTTTGAGTTGATACACATGTCGCACTGGTACGAGCCTGCCTGACTCATGCAGCCGTCATAGTCCGGGCGTGCATGGCAGTGCGACTGACCGAGTTCTGGGATGGTCTTGAACGACACGAGGGGGACGCGTTGATAGACGAGCGTTGCCTTTGTGAACTGCGACCTTGGCAGCGCGTCTGAGAGCGTATTCAGCATCTCCACCTTCGCCGCATGGTCCGCGGTGTCAGGTGTGGCCATACACAAATCGATGTCACTGCTAGTCAACACTCTTTTTTGGAGCCGGGGAATACATATGCAGAAGGTACATGCCCATCAGGAAGACAAAGGTTTTGTGCGGTGCTCCCGACAACTACCAAGGTAACGTTGGAGCACGACCTCGGCGATACGTGCGATGACTTGCAAGTGCGCATTCCTTGTATTGTCGGGACGATGCAATACACTGTGGTTTCGTCATGCAACCCGTGGGTATATGTACGGATGGAATCCGGGTTTCTGAAGAGTAGTCAACATGCCTATGCTCCTGTTCTCGTACTCCGTCGTCCCAAGTGATTCAGTCCACAGCATCTTGATACCCGCCGGCGAGGCCTTGGTCATACCTTTCATTTTTTGCCTTGACTTCTTACCTTCTTATAGCACGCTGGCTTCATTGCAGTAGCCTGATCCTTGATCCCTCCATTGTAGACTGGGATACCCACCATTGGGTGCTCCGAGTGGGTATTTCTAGTTAGTCGATCAAGACAGGAAGAGACAACCCTCATTCATGGTATGGTACTTGTATAGTTGTGGCACCAAGAGAGACGCATTCGAGAACCTCATGGTGGGAAGAGGGAACGTGGGTCGTGGGTCGTCATCCGCGCTGCGCGAGCAGGCGACAGACTCACAGAGGAATTGAGACGAGACTCAGCGGCGGATGGGACTCTCGGAGAACTCCGGAAAGGGCCTTAGTCATGCTCTCGAAGAGGACAACAACAACTTTATGAACTTGTAGCTCGAGTGTAGCTACACAACATGGTGAGTTCGAGCCTCTCTGGAACATTTTAGCTGTATATAGAACCTAGACCCTATTGACTACTTCCCAGTAGGCAAGCAGTCAGTCACTGCGTTTATGACGACGCAGTCCTCCGACTCACTGATCGGTATCTCGGTACTCACTCGTTCAACAATCCTCTTTCAGACTCTTCCTACGTGGCCGTATCTTTCGCTTGTGTCAACGATACAGGGAGTTAGTTTGACTCTCCATGGAGAGCACCCTTTGTGACTTCCCCGTCGGAGGTTCATCATGCGAACCAAAGTCTTCCGATTCGATGCTGCACGCTAATGGATGTACTCCTGCCACGACCACTGGCAGCGTGATATATTAAAGGTTCAATTAGGGACTGACGTGTATCCTAGCCTTCGGCTTCGGGAGTCGCTGCGATGCCGCGATGTCGTCGTCTCACAGACCAGCTGGACAAACTTAGATTGAAACAGAAGCAAAAGTAACAGTTGACACCGGGCCAAGGTTCATTCATCCTTCTTCCTCGCAATCTCATTTGCAGCTGACATGGCTTATCGCTCGCAGAAGCCAGATACGGGGAGCCATTGAGCACTTCTTCCGGAAATCGTTCCGTCGAAAATGGTGGGAGTCCTATGATATCAACTTGAGTATCTTTGCTGAAGCAATTTATCGAGAAATACTTATAAGACGCAGTTGCGATGCAATATTCTGGCATCCTCACCCATTTGAAAGAAGCCTCTACAAACCATGCCTGGCACTGTCCTTCCGCCCGTACCTCGTTGGGTCCCGGCTCCACCAACAAAGATCAACTGTGAGTTCGCGACACTATCATCCAGTCATATCATACTCACAGACGTTTATTGCTAGTGGAGTACGCAGACCTGCCCATAATTGACTTCGCAAAGCTGGATATGCCCGGGGGCAGCGCAGAACTAGCGAAAGAAGTACATGACGCCATGACCACCTCTGGCTTCCTCTACGTGATCAATCATGGGCACACGCAGACACAGGTTTGTCAGCAACGAATTGATAGGGCTCCTGTCTAAATCGCACATTTAGACCGACCGCATGTTCGACATAGCGGATGTTCCCTTCAGCCAAGTATCTGACCAGGAGAAGAAAGCATACGAATGCAATGTCAAGGAGATGGGGACGTACCAGGGCTACAAGTTGCGACAATACTGGGTATGACATGTCTCTCTACGCTTACAAAACTGATGTAGATGAGCTTCTATAGCACGTCGATGCCGGTGTGCGGGACCAGATCGAGAATTACAACAGTATGCTACTATCCCTGGTAGAATCGATACAACTCTGACCGCCGGATCAGTCACTCGAGACGTTACAGCAAGGAAACACCCACAAGCTCTGCGACCATTCCTGCCTGAGATCGACGAGTTCATACGATTCTGTCACTTCAAGATACTGCATCCTTTACTCCGGTATGTATAGCCTAAGCTTGTCATGGTTGTCATACTCTGTTATATGCATCTGCACTTAGGTTGCTTGCTATCCAACTAGAGCTCCCAGAAGACACATTTGTTAATCAGTACCAGTTCGGTGCGCAGGGTGACACCTGGTGTACGCTCAGGTCTTGTACGGTACGCTTGTGACGATAACTGACATCACTTCGTAGTCCGCAGTATGAAGTAGTGCGTGAATGACTCTTGACAGACGCATGCAAACTCAAGCCCCATAGCTACCCTCGCTCCGAGAATGACGAAGAAAGGACAAGGAACGTCTGGCTGAAGGGCCACACGGGCATGTGTATTGCAGACCCAAGTAGGGGTCTGATTTGCTGACCTTGAGATCATTCTAGACTACGTTGGCATCACCATCCTCTGGAGCCAACCTATTGCCGCTCTTCAGATGATGTCTCCGGACGGTCAATGGCGCTGGGTCAAACACATCCCCAACGCAGTGGTGAGCGCAGCTGCTTCATGTGTGTACACCTCTATATACCCATAACTCTTTCCTCACCCTCTATCAGGTCATCAACGCAGGCGACGCCATGGAGTTCCTCTCGGGCGGGTACTACAAGGCGACGATCCACCGCGTCGTCCAACCGCCGGAGGACCAGCGCGGCCACCCGCGCCTCGGCCTCTTCTACTTCACGATGCCAGATGACGACATCCTCCTCGTTCCTCACACCGAGAGCCCTGTCCTGCAGAGGCAGGGCATCAAGCGCTGCTTCGATGACGCGATTGCGCCGACCATGGGGCAGTGGCGCAAGGACCGATCAAGCAGGATCGGTCAGACGCAGCTTGAGATGAGACCTGACGGCGACGAGGAGGAAACCATCAACGGCATTACAGTGAAATACTACAATTGATGTCCTTGACTTGTCGCAATGCCGCGCAGTAGCAAAGAGTAGCGAGTTCAGGTGCCCTTGATATGCAATGCACGCCCCCTAGGCTCTTGAAACCATTGTTGCCAGTGTACAGAGATATTGCTACATTATTCTTTCCCCCCGCTAGTTGTGTAAATCATCGTATCCTAGGTATCATACTGTTTCACGTGATGACGGTCGGCGCGTCACGCTGCAGGAACTCCTTGAGGTTGCTGAGCTTCAGCGCGACCTCAATCAAGCCCTCTAGACCCTCTTTTGTGGGCTTGCTGAGCTCCGCCTTGCCCTTGTCCGCGGCGACGTAGCGCTCGACGTACAGGCGCACCGTCGCGCCCTGGCTGCCCGTCCCGCTCAGACGAAACACGACGCGCGAGCCGTCCTCGAAGCGCACAACCTGCCCCTGGTTCTTCGACACGCTGTGGTCGATCGGGTCCGTGTAGTCAAAGTTGTACGCATCCTTGACGACAAACTTCTGTCCTGTCGACGCGGACGCGTGCGTCGTGCCCGCGAGGTCGCCCGACGCGATGTGTGCGTTCAGCTTGTCTACGAGCTTCTGCGCGCCGTCCGACGAGACCTCCTCGTAGTCGTAGCGCGAGAAGAACGAACGGCCGTACACGGCGTAGTGCTTCTGCAGCAGCTCGTTGATCCCGATCAGCTCGTTCGGCGACTGCTTGTTCGCGTATGCGAGGATATTCAGCCATGCTGCGCGGTTTTGTCAGAATGGGGCACGTATCTTCGTTGGAAGGGACACTTACCGATAACAGCCCAAACACCGTCCTTCTCACGGATATGGTCTGAGCCAGTACCGAATGACTCCTCGCCGCAAATAGACAGACGACCCGCGTCCATGAGGTTGCCGAAGAACTTCCAGCCTGCTCTATTGGTCAGCATAGGACACTCGGACTTGAACTGACGACCTCACCCGTCGGAACGACATGACACTCAAGGCCCTTCTTCTTCGCAACGTAGTCGATCTGCGCACTCGTAGGCATACTGCGCGCGAGACCCTTCACGCCGCCCTTGAAGTATGGGATCGCCTCTGCTGCCCAGTCGGCGATGATCGCGACACTGTCACTCGGTGTGACGAATGCGCCCTTGCCGTAGATCATATTCCGGTCGCCATCGCCGTCGCTGGCCGCACCGAATGCGATGTTGTCGCGCTCGACACGCTCCACCAGCTCGTGTGCGTATGTCAGGTTCGGATCCGGGTGTCCACCGCCGAAGTCGGGCAGTGGCTTGTCGTTCTGCACGGACGACGCGGGCAATCCAAGCGTGTCAACGAAGATGGCGCGGCCGTACGGGCCGGTGACACCGTGCATGCCGTCGAAGAGCACCTTGAAGGTGTCTGCCTTCTCAAGGAGGAAGCTCTTGATGAGCGAAAAGTCGAAGATCTCCTCCAGCATCTCGACGTAGTCCTTCACCGAGTCGATCACCTGCACCTCAGCAGGGCCGTACTTGATCGTGCCGATCTTGCTTAGATCGGCGGGCGGGAGCTCGAGTACCTTGTAGGTCGAGATGACCTTGCTCTTCTCGAAGATGGCGTTCGTCACGTTCTCCGGTGCCGGCCCACCGTTGGAGACGTTATACTTTATGCCAAAGTCGTTGTTCGGTCCACCTGGGTTGTGTGAAGCAGTGAGTAGGATACCGCCGTTAGCCTTGTACTTGCGGATGACATTCGATGCAGCAGGCGTGGAAAGGATGACGTCTTTCCCGACGATGAATTTCGCGACACCATTCGCAGCACCGATCTTGAGGATCAACTGCGCGGTTTCGGGAGAGTAGAAGCGGCCATCGCCACCGATGACGAGGGTCATGCCCTTCGGCTCGATGGAGTCGAAGATGGCCTGTATGAAGTTCTCTGTGTAGTGCTGCTCCAGTCAGTCACGAAGTAGAACTGTCCACCCAGCTTACTCACCTCCTGCTGAAAGATCTTGACTCTGATGATCACGAATCAGTACCAGTCGAATTCGGTCACAGCTCAAGACCGCGAGCACAGCATCAGGGCTGCTCTGAGCATCGGGTAGACATCAAGGGCTGTCCGCCCGTCAAGCCGCCCTATGCTCAGCCTGAATCTGCCTCTGCCCACTCGCCTTGCGGTGACACGCCATCTACTCACCGCTTCCGCAGGCCAGATGTTCCTGGCTTCTGACCATCGAAGGGTTTCGTCTGGATGTCTTTGACCTGGAACGACATAGTGGAGGTGGATGGGGAGGATGCGGGGTGTGGACGACCTCCAGCTTGAGGTATAACTATAAGTACTTAAGTTAGCAGCAGCAATCTAATTGTATCAACGCGCGTGACATACGCGTGACGTCACGCGTTGCTATCAATGGACACCAAGTTACAACGTTAACGGACAGAAGTTTCGCCGTCGACGCTCTGAAAAGCGGCGAAGTGTCTCAACTTCATCCTCCACATGTTCCCTTCGAAGATCCCTGAGCCGACATCGCACGCAGCGGCAAGGCATGTCACGTTTTTCGACGTCAGGGTTGGAGGACGCTAGAACTGCACACGTACAGCATACGCGGCGCGATTATTCTGATTACCTCGCAGCACAATTCTAGCGAGTACGCCACGGGAGCGACGCTCAGGTACGCACAACGAGGAACTGTTCTGGAACCTCCGGGCTTTCGTACTGACCTAACCGCGTTTCCGCCTCCAGCTCGCCGTCCGCCTTCCTGTGCACAACCCGCTCGACCTAACCGATCACTCACAATCAGCCCGCGATTTCGATATGCACTGCCCACGGCAGCACGCACCTGGAAGACACGCGTGTTGTAACCAAACTGCATGAGGTTGGGTCCGCTCTTTTTGACGATATCCAGGATCTGATCTCGCGCGATCATGGGTACGTCTTCTGAGCCCAGGTCCAGCGGAAAGTTCACATGCACCGCGCGGAGGGTCTTCGCCTGTGCCAGGATTGGTCCTAGCTTGTTCTGTCCTCCAACGTCAACACAATGCAAGTACCCTTGAGGTGCAAAGAGGTACCAGTGATCCCTGCTCGGCAACGACGAACAGCTGTTCTAGTCGCTCGCACCATCGGCAGATATAGTCTACACTCGCGAGGCTCACCCGTAGCCTATGCACGCTGAAGCGCTGTAGCCGCGTCCGGTACCGGTCAACGATCGCGCTGCAGAACTCCTCATCCACTGCGGGGCTAGCGTTCCCGCCTACCGTCGATACATGAAATTGTTCAAGCCGCGTGGGATGTAGAAGTTCCAGGACATATGTGTACCATGTCGGCGAGTTGTCGATCGTGAGCGTGATGGAGCGTAGCTGTGTGAGGGAGTTGTGGCGGGTGCACAGAGAGCTGAAGCGCGCCATATCCTGTATGCACCATTGAGCGATGACCGTAAGATAGATGGCAACCGCATATTTACAAACGACGGTGAGAGGCCCTCCATGCCCAAAGCCAGCAATCCCCGCGCGTTCTCGGCGATGATAGCCCAAACACCGCGCTCCGTCACTTTGACACAACCAGCGATGTAGAGTCGCTCTAGGTTCGGTACGTTGGGAGCTATCTCCTGCAAAACGGAGTCGTTCAATGTTCCTGGCATCTGGTTGACCGTTACTGTCAACGCAATGCAACTGCCTTGATCACCTTTCTCCTACCTTGCATAGAATGGTCAAATGTCTGAGGGTGGCTCCCGTGGCCTCAGTCCACGCAGGCAATACCTCAATGACCGCATTTCTGGGCATAATCAGGGATATGCGGCGCAAGTGAGAAAACCTGCGCAAGAGCCATGGGTCATAGTAGTTCTCGTGGTTCCCGTTGATTTCGAGTTCCTCAAGATGCTCGCACAGGAGGAGTGCTTCCAGAATCTCGGTCGTCAGCGAGCCGTCGCGCGTCCAGGTGCATGAGCGGAGGTTGACACAGTTCTTGATGCCGGAGAGGCAGATCCGGAGGGTTGCTTCGTTCTCAGCGACGTAGAATGACTTTGGAAAGTCTCTGATGTCTATGTTATACATGAGCTGTCTGCTTGGAGTAAAACAACCCGGCCGTGATGTAGGTGAGCACGCACCGAGTCGTTGTACATGCCTGGCCAGGTGGGGACATGAACTGAGCGTCTGTAACAGCTTGACCACCTAAGGCCGCCCTCTCCGTTGTTGAGCCAAGGTGCGTATCAACTTGGACCTCACCTTTAGTTTTCCCTCTTTGTGCCAAGCGTATATGTGCGCTCTCTGATAGAGGTAGGGTAAGGCGAATGCATAAAATGACTTATTTACGAGACAGAGCGCCCCGAAATGGCTGGGTCGGACAAGTTGCTGCATGATGACTGGGAGCATTTCCAGCGGCAAATCTCCGAATGTTTGCGACATGGCTGGGGTATTTATATCCAGATATTATGAAGGAGGTATAAGCGAAGCGAAGCCAGCGAGTGCGTTCAACGTTAGAGGAGCTCTGGAAAGTCGGAGAGGTTGGAGGCGTGCGTAGTACTACCGGGGGAACTTCGAGTTCGCGATGGATTAACACCAATCCGGAGTTCTCCGAGAGCGCTGACCCGTCCGCGTCTCAATTCCTTTCTCTCGCGCAGCGCGGACGACGATTCACGTTTCCTTCTTACCACCATGAGGTCCTCGAATGCGTCTGTCTCGTCGGCGACACGGCTATTGCAGCCTGGACGTGTTTGGATCGAGACTACAGAACACGCTCTCTTGGATATAGACCCGTGGTTCAATACGCATGGATGTACCGTACCATGAATGAGGTTATTGGACCCTTTGTCTCTTCCTGTCCTTGATCGACCAACTCACTAGCAAGACCCACTCGGAGCACTCAATAGTGGGTGTCCCAGTCTATAATGGAGGGGTTGAGGATCAAGCTTCTGCAACAAAGCCAGCATGCTATAAGAAGGTACGAAATCAAGGCAAAAGATGAAAGGTATGACAAAGGGCTCGCCCGCAGGCATGAAGATGCCGTGGACCGAATCACTTGGGATGATGGAGTACGAGAACAGGGAGCATAGGTGCGTTCACTACTCTACTCTTCTGAAAGCCGGATTCCGTCCATACATATATCCACAGGTTGCACGACAAAATTACAGCATATTGCACGTACATTGTCCCGACAATACAAGAAATGTATGCGCGCTTTCAAGTCATCACACGCATTGCTGAGGTCGTGCGGAGACGTTACCTGTGATGCACTTTGGCAACCATCGGGAGCACCGCACAAAACCTTTGTCTTCCTGATGGGCATGTACCTTCTGCATATGTATTCCCCAGCTCCAAAAGAGTGCTGACTAGCAGCAACATTGATTTGTGCATGGCCACGCCTGGCACCGCGGACCATGCGGCGAAAGGTGGAGATGCTCAATACACTCTCAGACGCGCTGCCAAGGTCGCAGCTCACAAAGGCAACGCTCGTCTATCAATGCGCCCCCCTCGTGTCGTTCAAGACCATCCTAGAACTCGGTCAGTCGCACTGCCATGTGCGCCCGGAATATGACGGCTCGTACCAGTGCGACATGAGTATTAACTCGAACGCACTGCAAGGCGTGACCATCATTGATAGGTACCTGGGGAGCATGCCAGCGCTGCGGTGTCTCGTTCTTTTTATCAGGAGTTACCTCGCCAAGATAGAGCTCGGCTCAGGGGAAAAGGTAGGACTGAGCCCTGTACCCTTGTATTGGTGATGAAGTACATTCAGGTATGTCTCGCAGCCTGCATCCGCTGCCCTGTGCTCTAGTGTGCTACTGATCCAGTGAAATCAGAAGAACCTTCCAGCGGATGACATTGCGAAGCCACTCAAGAATGAGTGGCTCGGCGGGCTGCTTCTGGGTCTCTTTGAGCACTATGGCCACGCTTTCGACTACAGCACTTCATCTTCTGCGACTCACTGCCCCCGGTTACTGCCGGGGCTGTTGCCTCGCACGCGCGCACACATTCACCGCCGACATCTTGAGTTCTTCAAGTCAGTCCCGGTTTCGCCCCCTACATCCTCCCTCAGCCGCTTTCCGGGCCCCTCGCTACCCCAGGAACACTGGACACATACCAGTGCATTTGCTTGTTGGATGCAATAGAGAGCTGCATAGCTGACATGGGTGTGTCCCCCATTGTATACCTCAGAATGGAGCAAGCCAACCATTCTGCCTTGACCATCAAATATAATTGACCCAGAGTCACCATTGGTGGAAAACACCCCAGACTTTTCATCATAGTTGTAGATGGGAAAATCCCAGGATGTTTCATCAAGCAGATTGCTTGTACATGCCTCCAGGCCTGTATAGCACCCCACGGTTAGATCAGTGTTGTTGCTGTCTTTCATGACAAGACACAAGGCTCATCATTGCAGTCAACACTGTTAAGTTTTGCCAGTAACTTGCAGCTGAGCCATCCATTGATCCTAAGCTCGCACGAGCGCTCGCCGAACTTAACATTGAATACACTGTGGATGTTCTTAGGGATGTGATGATTCTGGCCCGTAGGCCTAGTGGGGAAATGATCGGTGAGATAATCCGAGCGGTACAAGAGCTCGGGAGGGTAGCTAGAGATGCCAAGGTGAGGGAGGGTAGCTAGAGATGCCAAGGTGATAAGCGAGTCTCTCTCATTCCGAAGGCTGATTTGAAAGGGGCATAGAATCCGATTTTATGTCGCGGGCAGTGAGGGTGGTAGAGGGCTTCGCTCAGCGCTGGCACTGTGTAACGGGGAAAGAGGCGCAGCCGATTCGGATACCCGCATGTGGCTGAACGTGAACTGCGCCACTACGTCCTTCCTGTCTTAAGCAACCATCCTCTACTCCTTGCCATGACGAAACACAGCAAAAACAACACAGCCTCATCTATCTTCTCTTATGCGGAATATAAAAAGCTAGACTATGGTACGAGGCGGGTGAGTCTGCACAGCATCTGGGTCGCTTGAGGCTGATCCTGAGCATTGCAGCAACGTCTAGGGAATGAGTCGATGAGAAAGTTCGACGCGTGTGCGTTATGCTTACAGAGGGCACGAGAACCGCTGGCATGTCAGAAAGGGCATCTCTTCTGCAAAGAGTGTGTCTACACGGACCTCGGTACGTTACTGTCGTTGTGCGTGCATTTGCAGCGCAGTGACGAAAGGCCATCGCACAGTCACCCAACTCGATGATATCAAACGTCAGAAGGCACGGTTGGAGGCAATGAAGCGGGAGGCGGAGGAGGAGAGGCAGAGGGCGCGAGAGGCAGCTCGGGAGCGCGTTCTGCTGGAGTTCGAGAAAGGCCAGCTCGGGTTGGCGAGTACACCCTCTTTCGCCACATCTGGCTCATCCTCGAAGGAATGTGAGCATACCACCATGCGGTCTTCACGCGTTCATGCTGATGTTTGCCCGTGCAGCGCATGGTACGAAGCGGAAGTTTGAATTCGATGAATCCACCGTCGAGACTCTTGCACGGGAGGCAGAGGAAGCCGCTCTGCGCCAAATCGAGCGCGAGCAAGCTGAAGCTCTCAAACATAAACTCCCCGACTTCTGGCTACCGTCGCTCACGCCTACATACAGTTCCAGCGGGCCGCCGACCTCACTCACCGACGTCAAGATCCAAACGGCATGTCGTGGCGGGACACCCGCCCATCCTGTAGCGTATGTACTGCCCTTACTTGACCTCCATGGTTGGTGTTAGTCTAATCCTACGTAGGCGGAAGAACCTTATACCGGTCAACTTTTTATGGGAGAATAACGCGCCACCCAAATCCGCAGAGTCTACCCCTGCAACCGGAGAGGGAGATGAGTCGAAACCAAATGTTGCGGACGAGAAAGTCGCATTATGTCCTTCTTGCAAGAAAACGCTATCGAATAGCGGTTTGATGTACCGTACGTTGCTTTCTGCTGCTCATGCCATGTGGCGCATCCCTTGACAGCTCGTTCCGAGCAGTTATGAAGCCTTGTGGACACGTCGTCTGCAAGACGTGTACGGACAAACTAGTGAAACCGGGGAAGCAATGTATCCACTGCGATGTCAAGCTAGCCGAGAAGGATATCATTCAACTCACCCGGGAAGGTACGTCTCAAAAAGCAATCCATAATCATCGTTTATTCATATCGCGTACAGGAACTGGGTATGCTGCTGGAGGCTTAGCAGAAACCTCGAGGAAGGGAATTGCTTTCCAAGGTTGAGTTTCTGCATCCTCTTACCTTTGGACTGTTCGCCTTGTCTTCTCCTGATGGAATGGAGACCATCGGTCCTGGCATCAAAAACGTGTCTGCGTGAACATGATCGTGATGGAACGTGTCTGTCTACTGATGTCCATGATGAAACAGATTGCGATGTGGGGTATTGTCTGTTGTATGCGGGGGAGTCTAGCAGTGGATGACGGTGCGGAAACAGCGGAAACCCAACGTCCGTATGATTGCCAAGAGGCGGGGGCAGATTGCCCGGCTACTTCGCCGGGTCCTGCTGTCGGCGAGGGACTCAACGTCCCCCAATATACTAGGGTCGCTTTTGTTGGGTCGCGTCGGTGAGTCGCCTACACATAGCGGTGCTGGGCTCTGCAGATTGCCGTCGTTAGTGCGGCCCCACCAAGAGACGACAAACGTACCCGGTACCACCGGGCGTTATCCAACGAGGATGAACCGACCAGCGGGGTATCATCCATGGCGTCGTACAGGTCGTCGTGAACATTTCGAGGCTCGGAGATGGTATAAAGGAATGTGGAGTTGGCCCGCAAGTAGAAGCCACAATCAAGTCCGAGGCGTATGCGCTGCCTCAGCCTGCGCTGGAGGTGCGCGAGGAGAAAGGGAAGGTGGAGAGGGTGTCCGCTGGAGAGCAGCGCGGCGCGGACGAGGGCGAGAGTGAACGAGGGCCAGTTGATGCCGTTGCGGTCGACGTTTCTCGGGGCCGCCTGCACCCGGGGCAGACGACTACGATGGGTGGTCCTCAGCGACGGTCTGCAGTCTGGCTCGACGCGCACCGGCATCCTTCGAGCGCGGTGCGGGGGGCGGTCACGGGGCTTCATGCAAGCGTGTGCGGTGCGCCGCCGCGCAGTACTCGCCTTGAGCTGGAGGTGCATCGTGGGCGAAGGCCGTGGACGCCAACGAGGCAGATACAGGAGGGCGCAGCTCGCAGCACGTTGCAGACAAAAGCGTTTTGGGCGAGAAGCCCCGGCTTCGTTTTATTGAACTTCGGAACTCGGACGGCATCCAGGCGAAGTGGTCAGGCGGACGATGCGCTGACCGCTTTCGGGGCGCGCTGCGAGGCACGAGCGAGGTACAGATCGGCTAACTGTTCGCTAAAGCCGGACACGCGATGTAAGGAAGGTTGTTCGGGCGGGAGGCTACGTTACTACGGCAATTTTTTGCGGACCCATGGTTATAAGGAAATGATCAAATCTCGATGGCAAACAAAAGAGTATGCTCTGCAATCGTCCAGAGTGACTGGGAAACTAAACTGTATTCCGTGTCGCCGCCACTCTCTCGCTCGCGCAGTCCGGGCCAGTTCGTGGAGTGCATCGGGTGTTTTTACTTGTTTATCCTCCGTACCCTAAGTACATGCAGAGTGCAGTGCGTCGGGTGCTGCATGTCGGCGTATCGTGAGCCAAGGGACGAGGTGACTCGGACGCAACGGATGCCGACGCGGACGAGTCCGCGAACTGGGTGACCGGGCAGGAGGAGGAGGAGGAGGAGGAGGAGGAGGAGGAGGAGGAGGAGGACTATCGAGTACGCGAAGTGAGAAAGGGCGAGGAGACCATATCGTACATGGGGTATCTATACGTATGTAGATAGGGAAAGAGGAGAGTCATTGAGCAAAGGGAAGACAACGGGTGGCGTCGCATGAAAGTCGTCTTTCGACAAAAGCATTGCGACGCCAGGGAGTCGCATGTCGGCCTCTCACAAACCCTGGACAAACACTTTGGTCCAATCCTATTACAGCCCGATTTGCAGGAGATTACAACAAGGAGTCCAATATACCAGGACAATACACAAACATCGAAGCCAGAAGCAAACCTACAATGGTGCGCATGCTCATACGCGATTCAGATTCTAGCTGCGAGAAGGCCCAAGCCAATTCCTGCACAGAACGCGCCCACTAGCGTCAAACCAAGTCCGAAACTCGTCGATCGCTCTGCTTTCGAGGGGTCATTGCCCCGAAAGGACAGCGACCGGGCGACGCGCGACTTGAGCGGCCCAAGCAATGATATAGAGACCATGAACAGCGAGCCGACGTGCAGAGGGTCGAAGGGAACCGGGGCGCACTGCGAGTCGCGGCGCAGCCGCGTTTCTGGAAATACGGGTGCGCGATCGTCGCACACGACCGGAGCGAGTGCGGTGTCTGCACGCCTGCGCTGGCGCAGCCCGAGAGCAATCTCCTGCGAGAGCGTGCCCTCCCATTCTGCTTCCCACTGCGCCTTGTCCCAGGCACTCTTCGTGGCTGGGCTCTTGGACGCGCGCACGGTGTCAGCAGACACGCTGGGACTGAGCTTCTCCACAGCACGCTCGACTTCTCGCCATCGCAGGAAGCGACTCGCCGCCTCGCCGCGCAACCGCGCGAGGGTCTCGGGAGTGCGGAAGAGGCCCGTGCGAAGGGCATGCGGAGTTGCGGGCCGGAACGATGAGAGCGTGGCAGTCGTGTGCGGCGGGGGACTGCCGGGGTATATTGGCGAGGAGTACGCGGATGATGCATTGGAAGATGGATAGGATGCGCGGAAGGGATATGATGAATGGGCGGGATATGGCGGCAGCACGATGACTGGGATGTGCGGGCCCAATGCGTCGAGGAGCGATGTCTCGGTCGGAGTAGGTGTGGAGTGGACTAGCAGCACCAGTGCAGTGTAGAGAGGCGTTGTACCAGACGATAATAGGTTTGCAAGTAAACAGCTGGGTGCGTGGTCTGGATGCAGAGCCTCCAGCATCTGGTGAAAAGGGCCATGGATGATAGGCAGAGTACGGCCAGCAATTGTCTCTGCCTAAGGGCCCGTCAGTAGATGTAGCGCGCCCTAGTGGTCCTACGTACGTCGTCTGATCCATCATAGCCAGGGAGCTCGATGACCTCTACATTGCGTGCAGGTTCTACGTGCTCAAGTCCATGCGCATCGCGATGCTCTACCCAATGAGTAGACGCACGCATCACGCTGACCTTCGGTGCACCATCGTCCGTGCCGTGGACCTCCTCTTCCCACATCCCAAGCTCAACGACTTCGTCATTTTCCTCCAACAGGTAAGTGACGAGAGATGCCGTCGAAGCCGCGGCTCGTCGAGGAGCAAGAACGAGCAGGCGAAGATCGCCCAGCGTTTCGCCGTACGGGGTCGCTCGCTTCGCAGGGGTAGGCAACGTCAGAGAGGGGATGATCAGACCCTGTGTCGAGTCATGCAATTCTCCATCCGACTCGCTAGGGAGCGCACTGTGTTGAGTTTGGCCAGAATGTGGTGGGCTCCCGGGGCCAGAGGAGAAGAGGAAAGAGGAAATCTCGGATGGGAAGGACGATACAGAGTCTGATGGGCTGCCCGGCGATGGCAATGGGCTGTGCGGAGTCGGCGGTCTTGAAAGCTGCATCGTTGCTGTAAGCTCTCCAGTTGCCTCCATGGTCGTCCTGTCCGAGCTCGTCGATGCCGACATGGAGAGGCCCGCGATGTTGAGTCCACGCAGCCCACGAACGGTGGACATGCTCGTCCCCGGTTCGTGTCCACTTTCCGGCTGCATGGGGGTGCTGGTGGAAGGGTGATGGTGCAACAAGTAAGTAAGATTGCGAGCAGCCCGAGCAAGCGAACGCAGGTGGGGAGAGCGTGTACGGTGCATCTTATCTTATCAGTGTACGTAATCACAGCCACGTTGATCCCCTGTCTTTTTCTTCATGATCAGCTCATCTTGGCTCTATAATAGCTGCTCTGGACGTGTCGATACGTTGTCTCACTACGCTCTCGCCCTGTCTAGGACCTCGGTATACGATTCAGATGCTACGGACCACAAGGCTGGACATTACAGGAACTTCCCAATACCCATCTCCGGGGTTCCGTCCTTACACGCGTAGTGCATACTCACGGAAGATACCTGTGTCGCAGTGAGTACGTCTAAGCAAGCCATATAAAATATCATACCGGCTACGTCGTGCTTCTTGTGATCAACGCTTCCAACTTCGCGTCCAGAACCTCGGCCGCCGCTTTCAACTCTGGCTTCACGCTCCCTGTCGCAGACACCGCGATGACTGATGAAGGCAAGTAGTAGACCACCTGGGTCCCGTTCTTATCGCTGTTCTCCAACACAAGGATCGTCGGCGGGACGTTCAGCACAGTGTATGGGTCGTGGGCAATCATCGTCTCGGCCACCAAGGGATTGCCCAAGATATACCGCGTCGTCCTCTGCACCGACACGGCCTGATCGTAATAGGCATTGCGCCAGTTGTGGAACGGCATCGCCGCGAACAGTCTGGGAACATGGTCATCATTCCGCGAAGACCAAGCAAGAGGAGATGACAACCCACACAAAGTCCTTCCCGCCGCTCATTTCCTGCACTCCTCGCTCGAGCCCCTCCCTTGAGGTGACATCTCTGAGCAGCGCGAAAGCCTTTGGCCCTGCCTTATCCCTGCTGAGCTCCCGGTCGAGCCTGGCGGTCACCTCGTCGAAGGAGAGGGAGGTATCGAAAATAACGCGTTTCGCGTGTACGTCGTGGACAGTCTTGGACATGGTGATGCAGGTTGTATTGACAGCACTGTAGGTCCGGTGATTGCCCTTTATACGATCCGAACGTGTCAGGTGCGCTTCTCTCTCTAGACTGAGTTGGGATCCCCGAGGCACACGGCGGCGCATATTCAGCAAGTCAGCAGCGATTTACTGTCGCTGAGATTGGTACAACTTCACCTCCGTGCAGATTACGGGAGGCCCTGCGATGGCCGACGCATGCCAGTGTGGGTATACGGCCTTTGCGCCTGCACTGCAGCATGGTGTAATACTAATCATCGGGTCTCCATTCGTCATCAGTCATAACCGAGGCATGCGGCGACACGCCGCACTCAATCATCCTCAGAAGACTACAGTACCGCGGCGTTGCACACCCATGCCCGAGGTCACGTCCTCCTTCATTTGCCAACTCGCTGGACAAAGCTGTCTTAACTGAGTCAGTCACGGTCGCGGTACCTGAGCGCGCTAGCAAGGCATGTTGTCTATCAGTAGGTAGCCTTACCCCCAATCTTACCCCTTCCACCAGTGACACGCAGACCATGGGCAGCGCCAGGGCCGGTGAGACCCGGTGTTGAGTTCTCATCGATCTCATCACTGGTCCCGCTCCCACCGGTCGCGAAAGCGGCCTCAGTCAAGTTCACAGTACCGTCACTCCCGACCCTCAACAACGGGGGTTGGTATCGCCCCAACGCATCTCAACCGAGGCCGTGAAAGAGCCATCGCTTAGGTGCGCCGCAAGTGCTCGGTGTACTCAATATTTGACGACGATAACGTGAGCGCTAGCGCTAACCCAGAGCACCAGCTCGCAACGATCCCTGAAACGGAAGTCGACATTCAGAAGTCGCTTTTACTCTCACAATAAAAGGAGAGCGCAATCAACATGTATCGTACGGCCATTTCAGCTTCCCTCGCGGCACTGGTAAGTCTTGTCCGACTCCGTAAACAGTTCCGACAATTTACGAGTGTGTGCGGCGTTTTGACTGTTAGTTTACACACGCAGTCTGCCGGAAGTACGAGCCTACTTCTCTGCTCCTCACCTTTGCAGCTCTCGCGACTGTCCCAGCGTTGCTACATGTGACATCCCCCACTGCGCCTCTTTCCGACCTAGGCCATTACTTTCTCACCTGCGGAACGTACTTCGCGACGCTTGCGCTCTCGATCCTAGTGTACCGGATATCACCCGTGCATCCTCTGTCCAACTACCCAGGGCCACTCCTATGCAAGCTATCAAAGTTCTGGCTCGCATGGATCGCATCTAGAGGGAAGTTGCATGTTTACATCCGCCGCCTCCACGACGAATACGGACCCATCGTTCGTACTGGTTCGTTCCAAACACGTCTAAATCCTTGTTGCACCAGTGTAATCTAACGGCGGCAGGACCCAATGAGTTGTCCATCATTGACACCACGTTCGTGCCAGGCATCCTGGGTACAAACAGCATGCCAAAGGGACCCAGTAAGTAGCTGATTATCTTTTAATGCCTTGGATTCACTTTCATGGTACACAGTGTGGGACGGAAGAACAGCATCAGGCAAGGTGGGCAGAGCATCAAGCGCAAAGGGCGGCCTCATCGGGGCGCGCGACAAGCACTGGCACACGGAAGCGCGTCGGGTCTGGAACAGAGCGTTCACGACGTCCGCTGTGAAGCAGTACGAGCCTATCGTGCTGCGCAGAGCGTCGCAGCTCTTGGACGAGCTCAAGAAGAGATGCGAAGCGACCGCAGAAGCACATGTTGACATGGCGCTGTGGCTGAGTCTCTTCTCGTAAGTCTCACATCCGTGCTGGTGCCACGACGCTGACAGACAGGGTCCCACAGGTTTGATTTCATGGGCGACTTTATGTAGTTGACACGGCAGCTTCTCCGTATCGCCACACTGACTGTCGTTCGGCAGATTCAGCGAACCCTTTGGGCTTATGAGCGAAGGTTCGGATAAGGGCGGCCTCATCCATGGCATGGAATCCAGTCTTTAGTAAGTACCCAACGCACGTACGGCAACAACACCCGTGCTTATTCTGTCGCGGTCTAGCGTGCCTGCAGTGGCAGGACAAGTCCCGTGGGCTGTAGGCCTCGTCTCTTCACTCAATCTGCAAGTGAACAACCTAGGCGAGCTCGCGCTGAAGCTAGTGACAAAGCGGCTCAAGCAAGGCGCGAAATACTACGACCTCTTCTATCATATCGTCAGTCGTCCCGCGCTGTTCGCGTATCCCGCATGTGGCTCACCGGCCGCGGCAGAATGACGAGGCGAAACTGGAACAAGAAAACACACCGATTCATATCGTCGTCATGAACGCCGCTACCGCCGTCGTTGCAGGGTCGGACACGACTGCGACCACACTTAGCGTCATCGTCTACTTCCTTCTCTCGAACCGAACGTGCTTCTCCCGCCTCAGGGCCGAGATCGACGCGGCGTTCCCGCCGGGCGCGAAGGAACCAACAGACACCACTGTCCTTGCGCAGATGCCCTTTTTGAATGCCATAATGTGAGCCATGCGCTTGTATACCTGAGGCCAGCGCTCACGCCGCGTCTGTCAACCCAGCAACGAGGGTCTTCGCCTGTATCCAGCTGTGCCCACTATGCTGCAGCGCGCGCCCTCTAAAGGCAGCGGCGGGCACTTGCTCGGCCCTGGGTGTGTCCTCCGTCCATTGCGCGTTATGTGCTGACTCGAACGTTCTGTAGTGTGCTCGTCCCCGAGGGCACCGCCGTCACTGTGCCGCCGTACGCGATGCACCGCAGTCCGCGGTACTTCTCGCCTGACCCGGACAAGTTCTGGCCGGACCGCTGGCTCGCGGATGCGCAGGAGGGCGTGGTCACGGACAGGGGCGCCTTCATGCCCTTCTCGACAGGCTCCGCGGGATGTGTCGGGAAGCCGCTCGCCATCGTTGAGCTGCGGGTGGTCGTCGCGCTGCTGGTCCAGACGTTTGATATGCGGTTCGCCCCTGGGTATGATACGAAGCAGTGGGACGAGGGCTTCCACGACTATTTCGTCGCGCGGAAGGGCGAGCTGCCTGTAGTGCTTTCGTGTCGCGTCCTGGAGTAAGCGTAGTAGCCTGCAATAGCCATACTAACAGTGTACCTATAATGCAATTGCAACAGTAATGCAACTATTCAAACTGCGGGCGTGCTGTCCCTCCATAAGTTCTGATAAATTCATAATGTATGCTTAGAATGCTCCTTCATCCGATGCAGAGGTTTTTGCTGCTGCCTGACTGAGAATACAGCTTGGATTGGGAAGACACCAGGTACATTTTTCTTCAAGTCAGTATACATGTAATACAAATTTCTCTGGGGTGCCCGACATAGTGTATTGTTGTCCGAGGGGGGAATGGCGGAGAGGAGCCTCACAGCATGACAGACAGCCACTCGGGGTGAATCACGTGGACCGATTGCAGAGCCGTCGCTGCTCCCGGCATCGTGACCATCACCGTGACTGACCGCGGAGAAAAGTTGCACTACTCTTGCACTGCTAATTCCCTCTCGGCACCCCTTCATTTCTGTCAATTACCTCTCGAAAAAAGTCGTGAATTAACTTCAGAATCTAAGAATTTGATTGGTACGAACTCTGAGAGGTTCCGGCACATGGTTAGCCCAATATCAGGCGAAAGGCTGAGAAGTCGCACTACCGGGACAGTCTTAATACCTGCATCGGTAGTGTACATCCTTCGTATCAGTGCTAGTAGTATAACACAAATCGATCGGATGTTAGACATGCAAATGTTCTACTCATCTATTTACAGTTGATTTACAGTGCTACTAGGTTATAGACTCGGAGGTGTCGAGAGCCCAAAAGCCGGAAGGACCCGGGACACGCCTCGCGCGACGTCACACGCCGGACGCGCTGCAAACTCGAGCCCGCCATCCTGCTGCACCTCGCTGTATCATACTATCCACCGCTCCCGACGCCTGCGGGACCGTATTTGACACCTCGAGGCCTAGACAAAATCACTTAAACCGGAAGAATGGCAAGCGAAGCCACACCTACAGCGAAGCCGACCTCGAGCGAGAACATCGTCGCGCAGAAGGTGCGTTTCAGCCGGGGCGTCGTTGCGAATCTGCTGACGGACGGCTGGTGCTCTCTGGTGTAGTATGACCGCTGCTGTACGTGAAGCGTTGTGTTTGCTTGTGTTCAATACTGACCATAGATACCTCATCCACTCCTGAACGTCCAAAACACGCGACTCGCCGGACGGCCTCATGCGCTTCTCATGCGACGTCCGCACACGCCCTACCAATGTTCACCCTCGCCGCGGACGTACAGTCGCAGACCTAGTCGTGAAATCGTACGTCCAACCTCCTCGCAACGTCCCTACACTGCTGACAACCGCGCCCGCACCTCCAGAGGAGTCGGCTTCAGCGTCGGCGTGATCGCCTCTGTCATCCTCTTCCGTCGTAAGCACTCCCCCACTCTCGCCTCCCCAGCCATGTCCTGAAGCCGTACGTTCTCCAGGACGGGCATGGCCCATCGCGCTCGGGACGGGCTTCGGCGCCGGCGCTGCGTATGCGGACTGCGACCGCTCGTTCAACCCGGCGCGGATACCTGGCACGCGTGTCGTCAGCGCGCAGGAACTCGCCGCGCTCGCCGCAGATGCCCACCAGCCGAAGTGAGCAGCAGGGGCATGGTTGGAGGTTGTGTGAGGAGGATGCTAGGGAAGGCTTTAGCCCTGCAGTCGTGTGGGGTACATGGTGGGATATAGAACAACACATTTCGTTCTCGACATCGGTATGCGGGCTAGATATGTCCCATCAGAACCCTTCGTCGATGCGGGGAGTGTTCTGTCGTCGTCGAAGGACCATGCTCTGCGTACGGGCCGAGACTCGAATATAACCATCACTAGTCTTTCATAAGTGTCTCCTCGTCTCCACCCCCTGTGCTCCCTGCGCCCATTCCAGTCTTTCCACCAACAGTCATGAGAGGAATGATACGCCTGTCTTCTTTGTCTTGTGGAGGGTACACCGTGTCTGGTCGTGGGATAGTCCGTTGCGGCTCGCCTAGCACAAGGCGTTTGTATAGAACAACTGCGATGGGATGTCAGTCCACCGAACTGAAGAGCGAGGCCAATATGCTCCGCTAAATAGCCATGGCACCATCACCACGGCGTGTCGATTCATAGACTAGACGTGAACTCACAGGCCGTAGCAGTGATGATAGGTACTGTGACAATGATAGTCTGGAGGCGTCGTCCCTCCGGGGATAGTTTCGGGGCCATTCGATGTGCGAGGTGCGTCGCCTTAGATGTGTCGCTCGAACGAAACCTAGCTTGGACCCGCGGGATGATAGTCACAGCGCAGTGAAGTCCGTCAAATTGAGAGAATCCGTCCAAAGCCAGCACAGGCGATAGCAGGGATGAGCAAGCGACGCCGGGAGGCATCTGCCCATGTGCGGTACCGAGGCACGTGGTATATATGTAGGACTTCCCGTGTACTAGTTTCTCGTTCGCGCTCCAGACTAAGTACCAAGACAACCTACATAGAGAAATAGATGTGTACCGAAGCCGCTCAACGCTATGTATACCTATGCATATGGCAGCCTACCTGCCTCTCTGCGGTTCTCCGTGGCGCAAGCCCTCCCGGGGCCCATCATCCTCTCCTCCTCCCCGTCACTTGTGCAATGCTTTCCGGAGTCTGTATGTGTTTGAGCTCAGTCCGACGGTGCGTCATCAGCTTGTAGCCATTCTGGCCTCAAGCCCCTGAGCTCCGAGTCGCCCGCTCCAGCTGCACTGCTGAAGAGCCCTGGGCGGAGCTCTCGCGTCGCGGCCGCATCGAATCAGCGCTCCTCAGCCTGGTCCCAGGCCCTTGGCGTGTTTCATGTGACGTAAGGAGACCTCTCTGACGCACCAACAGTCGACCTCTCTGACGCACCAACAGTCGACCTCTCTGACGCACCAACAGTCGACCTCTCTGACGCACCAACAGTCGACCTCTCTGACGCACCAACAGTCGACCTCCATCTTCCTCTCATCCTGAATGGACGAGCCAAAGCCAACGCACGAAGACACCCCTGAGATCGGTCCTGTTCTTGTAGAGCCGCAAGGCTCCTGGAAAGGTGAGCTCAAGCCCGAGGAGGTTTGGTGGCGCGATCGCTATGAGTGGTTGAAGGGCCAAGGATATGTGCTTCGCTCGCGATATCGGCCGGATTGGATTCCGTCGTGGAAGACGAAGCACAAGCCGTACTGGAAATGCGACGATGGGCAAGCCATCCTGGTGCGTGATCCCTTTTTCACCGGGGAGCCAAGGCCAATCCCGCCACTCGAATTCTGTAGGTCCCCCACCTCCTGGATGCTGCGACGGTGTCGGATGGCGAACCCGTCATCCTTAAGAGAATTCTGAAGAGTGAACACCCGCACGAAGTCGAGATCACCGGATTCCTGTCCTCTGCGCCACAGGCTTCGGACCCTCGGAATCACTGTGTGCGGCTGTACGATGCCCTCGAGGTACCAGACGAAATCGACATGGCGATCTTGGTTTTGCCTCTTTTACGACGATACGACAGCCCGCCATTCGAGACAGTCGAAGAGGCGATGGATTTCTTTAGTCAGATATTTGAGGTATGCCCTTTCTTCCGCGTCGGCGTAGGAAACACCACCTAATTCTCCTGCAGGGCCTGCAATTTATGCACCATCACCATGTCGCACATAGGTGAGATCGTGGCGATTTCTACTGCGACTGCACTCTGACGTACATCAGGGATTGCATGAACCAGAATATCATGATGGACCCGAAACCGATGTACCCCGAGCTCTACCACCCCCGTGTCATCGAATGGTGTCCCGACCTCTCGCATCCCGCCAAGCATCATACGCGAACAACGCACCCGACAAAGTACTATTTCATCGACTTTGGCATATCACGGAAATACAACCCTGCAGACCTGCCGCCCCGAGAGCCTCCCATCTTCGGCGGCGACAGGTCTGTGCCGGAGTTTAACGATTCGGATGAGCCCTGCGATCCATTTCCAACGGACATCTATTACGTGGGGAACCTCGTCCGCGAGGACTTTTTGCAAGTACGTAGTGCATGCCATGCCGTCGTTGATGTTTCTCATCTTTCTACAGCGGTACCATGGCGTCGACTTCATGCAACCGCTCATCGACGACATGGTGCAAGACGATCCGGAGAAACGCCCGACAATCGACGAGGTCGTATCCCAGTTTGCCGGGATCCGTGCGTCGCTCCAGGGGCGCAGATGGCGGTCGCGGCTGGTGCCCAATAACGAGAATCGAGTAGAACGGGTAGTCAAGGGAATGAAGCATGCGCTCGTCAGAAAGGTGTCTCATTCGCTGCACGGGATGGAGCACCACTAGCACCGGCAGTAAAGCCTTACTCGGTTGTGCAAGAATTTACAGGCTATACCAATATCACTTTGTTTATGTATCAGCATTGAACTGCAGTTGTAGGTACTGATATATAATCATGCCAGCTCTAGGTGCTTCTTAGGCCTGACTGTGGACGTACCTCAAGGGCGTGGAGCTTCTTGCTGGGCCACATAATTCGCACATCTTATAATTGCGAGGACGGGAAAGCATGCTCCCACTGTGTTGACCGAACAGGAACGATGATGTTGTGCCCACGTGCGAGTGGTCTCCATCAATGCGGGTTGGAATTCAAGGTTTCCAGCCTTGGTGCACGCCCAATGTGAATCCCTATACGACCGTCCTCCCCTCCCTTTCAAAAGATCGTATTTTGGGTCTGCCCAACTTGCCAGCCAGCACCATCTTTTCATCTGATGCGGTGCCATGTTGCTCTCTCAATTTGAAGCCCAACGGTGTATGGATTCCTGAAATCATGTGGCACTCGGGGACGCACAGTGGTAGAAGGGTACTCACATGGTACGTATCTAGTAGTACAAAGAGCGATACAATCCGTCAGACAACCATTGTGCTTCGCCTGCTATCGTACATCGGTATATGGATATTCAAAAAAGCTCACTATATGTTAACATCTGTCCTCTACGCCCTGACGGCATTGACGAGACGCGCGGCCAGTGCGGCAAGCGGGCCTTTGCGCCGCGGCGTAGGAGGCCCGTCTTTCTCGACGTTGTCTTTGAACCACTGCCATAAAAAGATTAGGCTGTGACAGCACAGAGTGGCGTATTAATTCAAAACGGACCTGGCAAATGAAGCGCGCAGAGTCCTTTGGGTAGCGCTTCTGGGTGTCATAGTCCACGTATGTGACGCCAAATCGGGTCGTATAGCCATCAGCCCTGCAATGGTAACAGAATGAGATGCGTGTTCTAGACGTCTTGAGAGTCAATCACCATTCAAAGTTATCCAGCAAACCTTGATCAGCATCAGTATTTAGCGATGCGCAGACATGGGCAAGATGCAACATACTCCAAGCAAAGTATGAACGGATGTCAACACCATCTTCAGTAGTAGCAGCGAGCAGCGAAGACGTCGTGCCTTGGAAATAGTGGACGCGGTCGTGGTCTGAGAGCGCCTCCTCGATGGGTTTGCTCGTCTCATCTTTCACAGCGAATCCATTCTCGGTCACGCTGGAAGTCATCTCAGGATGGAATCTCAGTCCAAGGAAAGATGATGAGCACTTACTAGATCGGCTTCCCATATCTCTGCAGAACACGTGAGCATGCAATTGCCGTGTATGTGTCTGTGGACACACCTTCCAGAGGTAGTTGAGCAGATCGCGGAAACCAGGAGCATCTAGAGGACGTTGCATCAACGATCCGCAGGAAGCACAGGGTCGTCGGGGCTCACAGTCCTGCAACCAGGCACAGTGCGCTGGAGACGCATCGTCATCAATGCGCCATACAAGCATCAAACGGTGTACTCACCTTGAGTACCGAGTTGTGTCCCGTCGGGCCGCGTGAAAGTGTATTTCACGTTGCCTTGGAACTCATCATCCCCACCGGCCTCTGAGGAGACATGGCTTTGATGAGTAAAGCATGGCGGACAGGGGATGACAGAATCACTTACTGCAAAGATTGGTGGTGTACGTGTTCATACCATAAAACTCGGAGGAGCCCTTCACAACGGCAAGCTCCTCGGGCGTGAATGTAGGGAGTCGATCACCCAGCATCACGCCGAGATACTCCGGGTAATGTCCGAGGTAGATTGGGTCCTGAAAGTAGCAGGGGTCTCGTCAGGTATTCGTGCTACCACCGAAGACCAGTCGGAGAGCAGATCCTTACAGCAAACCAGCCTAGCAGGAAATTGCATGAGACAAGCACATCATCTGGACAAAAACGACATGTACCTATCGCTACATCCAGCGCATGTTGAGCGGCTTCGATATCTGCCAACGATGAAAGCTAAGTCTTGCAATGAACGTTACATGACTGAAGATAAACTCACTCTCCGGGCTATCGTCGTACGGTATTGACCAGTCGCCATTGAGGGTGACGCCGATCTGGCCACCATGCACCTGCTTGAACTGCTCGCGGTACAGCTTAGAAGCATAGGCATGGGCGAGGATCACACTGTGCCCAACACTGAAGTAGGTATTATCGGATACACACTGAGTGACGGCATCCGGACAAGTGAGAAGATAAAATATACGTACATCCATGGCTCAGTGGAAGAATCACCCTCTGTAGAACGTGAGCGATCGCTCGAGCGGCCGGGTGCAAACACTCCTCGGCCATATCCGAGGATAGATATACACCAGGGCTCGTTGAATGTGAGCCTGTCGGAGAAACACTGATTGAGCAAGACAGGACGCGGGCATTCAATTCATGAGAACATACCAATACTTCACCCGGTCACCGAAGCGTTCAAAGCATATCTATACCCGGGAAAGTGAGATGCCCTGCACACATGTCTAGGGTGGCGACACACCTTGGAGTAGTTGACGAAGTCTGGTACGATCTCATCCTTGTTTAACCACCCGCCGTACCTATCGTGAAGTGCTTGGGGCAAGTCCCAGTGATATATGGTCTGGGCCAATGTTGCGCCGTGAGCAGCGTAGCGAACATCAAGTAGACTAGACACACACCACGAATGGCGTGATCCCTTTCGCGAGCAATGCGTCGATGATATTGGAGTAGAACTGTATCCCTTGCTCATTCACAGGGTCGTTGCGGCCGCCGAGCGGAATGATGCGGGACCATGCAATAGAGAAGCGGTAGGACTTGACGCCGTAAGACACCAGCAAGTCAAGGTCCTCCTTCCAGCGTCGGTAAGAATCTGTGGCAACGTCGCCATTCCCGCCATCGAGGGTCTTGCCTGGCTGGCGCGAAAAGTCGTCCCATATAGACTTGCCCCGCCCGTCTGCGTCCAACGAGCCTTCTATCTGGAAGCTCGCTTGCAGTATGCCAGTCAGTACGGAGGCTGGTGGACTCTTCGGGCGAGCAGACTCACCCGTTGCGAAACCCCACAGGAAATCCTTGGGAAGCTTAGACTTTGCAACTGTCGTGCCGGTCATGATTTGGAATGACTTGACAGTGTGGTCCCCAAGTCTATCTCGTCCGTCTCTTATGTACACTGCCGCGACGACTGTTAGGGTCGATAGGATCTCGTACCGATATGTATAGCCGGTGAAGAGTCCCGAGATTTCCCCGGATTCAGTAGATGTTTCGGAACTGAAGAAGGGGGAGCATGCGGCAGAGCTCTTCGGAAGCGACAACGTGGTCCCAGAAACATGCCGTGCTTGACGATACTCACCTACGCTACCAGAGAACGGCACCGCGATGTAGAAGTGGAGTACGCTTCTAGTCAGCTCCCGGCCACCGCGTCTTGGTTAGGCCGCACTCGAGGTCCCATTCACCTCCATCCCATGACGGCAATCTGGGCAGCGCAACCGTGTGTACGCCCCCTCGAGGTGCCTTGCGCGGCCACCTCTCGATCGATGATGCGGGGAAGCTTCGGCCTGCGCTGCATGCGATCGTCTACAACATACAACGGACGTTAATCGTCCTCGTAGAGCAGTTGTTATGAGAGTCGCAGACCGCACCCTGCATTCCAACACAGTCGCTCCCATACCAAACAGTGATGCTCTGGTTCGAGAATAGGGGAAATCTGAGATGAAACCCCGCCGTTTGCGTGGAACCAGGTGATGTCGAAAACGACCCTTTGGAACCGACATTACGCCGTAAAGTGCGGTACTGGAAGCCACGGCACGATTGTTGTGGTGAAGTTTCGCCATTGCACATGGATGAGGGAAGGATCGTACGGAGAGTCGAGGAACCCCGAGATCGGCGCGCTATACAGCGACGTTGTCTTAAGAGCTGCACGCTCGAACAGCCTGCCACACAACCACAACGCAGTGCACGACTAAGGATCATGGCCCCCACAGGTATCGCTATCCTCGGCTCCGGCATTTTCGCGAAAGAAGGTGAGGAGGACAGCAAGCACGCTGTGGCGGACTAGATGCTCACCTCCTCTCTCCTGATCTTGTCATCAGCACACCTCCCCGCGATCGCGACTGTCGGTTCCTCGGTGGTCGAACTCAAGGCAATATACTCCCGCTCGGAGAAGAGTGCAGCGACATTAGCAGACGCCGCACAAGCGTCGCTCAAGCTTCCGTCCAAACCGGACGTCTACTTCGATGCCGCACCAAACGCCAACCTCGATGCGCTGCTCGCCCGCCCCGACATTCAGGCTGTCATCGTCGTGTTGCCTATCACGGCGCAGCCAGGAATCATCCGAAAGTCCTTGGCAGCAGGCAAGCACGTGCTCAGCGAGAAGCCCGTCGCGCCAGACGTTGCCTCGGGCTTGGAGCTTATCAAGGACTTTGAGACCGACTACAAGTCGAAGGGCCTGATCTGGCGCGTCGCGGAGAATTGGGAGACGGAGACAAGCTACCAGGTTGCCGCGAAGGCGATCAAGGACGGCAAGATCGGCAAGGTCTCCTTCTACAACGCCCGCGTCGTGAACTACATGGACACCAGCTCCAAGTGGTACAACACGCCTTGGCGGACCATCCCAGACGTGAGCGGGCCCTGGTCCACATGTGCCCAGCGAGATGGCTCACGATGGCCTTATGATAGTACCAGGGCGGATTCCTGGTAAGCTCCTAGCTCCGAGTCTAGGGCGCGCTTTTGACTGACAACACGGGGGCGAAGCTTGACGGTGGGGTGGTGAGTAAGCTTCCGTCACCGTGTCTCCGAGCCTTGCCTAAACAACTTTCCTCGGCAGCACACCCTTGCCGCATTGCGTGTAATACTCCCAAGCCCGATCAAACTCGTGTCGGGCTTTGCCTCGCTCAATCGAGAGTTCCTCAAGCCAGAAGACACGATCAATGCTGTCGTCCAGTCTGCGGATGGGTCGCATGGGGTCCTTGACCTCACTTGGGGTGCACCCACCGCGTCTGCGTCCGAGCGCGCGGCGAAGGGCATCACCATCGTCGGGACTGATGGCTGGCTTTCCATAGAGGCGGTCAAGATCGTGAATGGGCCCCAGCCTGTGGGTGGGACACGCATTACAGTCGTCACTGCGAAGAAAGACAAGGACGGGAACGTCACCGGTGAGACAGAAGAGGTCATCGACAAGGTGTCGGATGGGGTGCCGAACGAGATACAGTTCTTCGTGAACGCGATCAACGGGTCGGATGATGGTCTAGGAACACCCCAGGGAGCTCTGCGGGACGTTGCGTTCATTGAGGCTGCCTTGAACAGCAAGGGGTCTCCGATAGACATAGAGAAACTGATAAAACTGGTATAAGTGGGGTGTGTGTAGTCTGGGAGTTGTGTAGGATAACGCACGTGAAGGGCGGAGCAGAATTGCAATCCGCGGGCATATCAACAAGGTCAGCGTCTCTAGGGCGTTGATCGGCACACTGCTACACAAGGTCGGTGATACAATGTGAATAACTTATGCACAGCATGCAATTAAGAGAAACGATCTTCGTAGGTAGTATAAATGATAGCGGCGAGCGCTGTTGTTTCTCTGAGACTCGACAGGTTCTATGGAAAATTGTGAGAACAAATAGCCAAAATCGAAATGAACTAACACTCACGTCTACCATCTCATTGGGCAGGCCTTCTAGTGCCAAGTGACACCACCTCGCCAAACCAGGTAGCATCGCTGCTAGTCTCTCGCGTACTTCGTCGTCTTGCTCCTCAAAGCCCAACGTGCCACTCACGCCGCCAAACACGTGTTTCCGCAACCCAGAGAACAGAGTCTCAGTTGCTTGGTCGAGGCAAGTTTCGAGGACATGTTGGAATGACGCAGACATGATGTGTGTCTGCATTTCGGAGCATAGACTCTCGAACTTAGGATCAGGCGCATTTGCGACGCCCGTGGAGATACCGCCCTGGGTAAGGACATGATGCAGCGTCTCGGATGTGGGCGGGAGAAGTGTTGACATAAAGCTGTTGAGATTGGTGAGATCGTGGTTAAGGCAGGAAGGATGTATCCTACTTGATTCGTCGTTCCAGCCCCTCGAACGTCACCTCGTATTCGACGCGCCGGCGCACATCGCTCACGAGGCGGAAGAGATCGTGGACCGTGAACTTCGTTTTCAGCGAAACACTACAGGACCGTCAGATACCGATGATAAACACCGAACGGGAGGACATACCCCTCGAAGACCTCTTCCACCCCACGTCTCACCCTCTCCCCGACATCCTTCCAACCGACATGGAGTATCCACCAGCTCAGCGTCAAGAACTTGCGCTCCGTTTCTTCGCTGATGACATCGCCTGTCTGCGTCGTTTCCTCCTCTGAGTTGTCGCCGTTCCAAAGCAGGGACAGAATGGAGGCGTCCATTATCTGCTCCCGCATTCGTTCCTCCTGCTCGGTCTGGAAGACGGAACGGATGTACTTTGAGCGACCGAGTATACTGAGTTGTACGTGCGTAAAGAGGGTAAGCAAGGTCGTAGAGTAGATAATCGTTAATGTCCGTGTAAATGCTGAGGTCATTCAGTAGAGATATGTCGACGCATCGAATGACCACTTACTTAGTATCTTCACTTCGTTCCATAAATCAGCCTTGCTCTTGGCCGGGGTATCGTGGCCATTCCCTAGCGCAGACTGAACTTGTTAAACAAGTTCGGTAGTGTAATTGTTTCAATACAACTCACAGCTTCTGTAGCCGCGCTTGATGACGAGTTGGTTGACGTTGAAAATATGGAGTCAGATAGAGGCGGGGCGACGCCCAGGTGGGGCACCTGCAGATTTATGATTGGTTCCTGCGCATGGCCATTGACGGCCTCGGATGACTCCATAGACGCAAATTGGTCTACCCAGCTTGCTGAGGACGCGGAGAGATCCGTGGGTGTGGGGACTCCGTTCTCCTGGACGGACTGCAGCATCGAGAAGGTACTGTTCTCTGAGCGATCTGGGTGTTGTGGCTGAACCACTAACTCCACGCTACTTGAAAGGCTTGACTCCGAGGTGGTAGCAGATGTCTGCGCTGGTGGTGGCACCCTCGTGGATTTGGCGTACGATTGCAGCTCACAAGTGACGCCCTCAACGTCCATGCCTTCTAGGATGTGCCTGCCTAGTGTTGGGAGGAGCGCCATAACAGTAAAAGAGATGTCCTGTTGGTTCTGCTCGAATCTCCGACGCAGACTGCCAGATCACCATCGAGAAAACATGTCGTATCAGCACAGATAATCAGCGAACCAATACTCGACAGCTGCTTACTTGTCTCTCGCAAACCGGTCTTGCATGACTGTAGTGCGGACATCCTCCAGGCGACCGAGGACATACTGTCCGAGCAAGTACGCACCGCCCACATATCCTGCTGCTTTCTGCAGTTTGGACTTGCGTCCTTGAAGATATTGTGCCACACCGTTCAACATGACATGGACAGATGCTAGAAGGGAGGATGGGGGAGAGGAAGAGCGAGCGCGTCGCCCGCGTCTAACGCACAGTACCACATGTTTCCTGCTGGCGCCGGCTCGCTCTGCTAACTGTCACGACCTCATTCACCTCTAGCCAACCTCCGTCTTTACAACAACAATGGTGCGTCGGGGTATCTGATGATCATTTTCTAGTACATGCTCAAAGGTCTCTAAAGGGAGGAGGCGCCAGATATCCGTACCCGAAGCAGGTTTGGTCACCAGCCGGTACGTCTCCTCGTCCCATAAGCCAAGCGAACTGCTCACGTTGCTGCTGTTCTGTTCTCAAAATGCACCACATCTGATGTCACGATATTGCACTCTGCGGCCATAAGGCGGTTGGTGGACGCGACCTTCAAACTGGAAGGCGAACACAGCTATCGCGTTCGCCGGCATCCTCACCTTCACCTACGCCGGCTGGAGCTACAGTGCGGAGAAGGAGGTGCGTAGGCCGTGTCAAGCACTGGGGCGCGGCAACCTGACGTGTTCTGCCTGTAGGTGAGGTATATCGAGCCTGTTCGCCCGATACCTTCAATGCTGGTGAGTCACCATCGTGCCGTATGTATCCGAGAGTCGCCTCAACGCATCGTTAGTGGGCAAAGCAGTACCGGGACAGGCAGAAATCCGAGTAGATAGACCTTCAAGTGCCAGAACGAAATGTGATACGCGGCGTGTTGTCTGCTTGTGCACGGAGAGGTCCCGGTGGGTGTGAGCTGATATGTTGCACCAACGAAGTGGTTATACTTCTCACGCCGCAGCGACAACTGAGCGAGCGGAACAACCAGTGAGTACATCATTATACGT
This sequence comes from Fomitopsis betulina, assembly GCA_022606075.1. Classification (NCBI taxonomy): domain Eukaryota; kingdom Fungi; phylum Basidiomycota; class Agaricomycetes; order Polyporales; family Fomitopsidaceae; genus Fomitopsis; species Fomitopsis betulina. The sequence goes on from JABYQK010000079.1 coordinate 146,998, forward strand.
GCGACTACGATACGAACAAATCCAGGACAACATTCAAATCAAGAACAGGGCAAGAACTACCCGTGAGATCGCATACAATCCAAATATCCGCTGACCTCTATGCATGCATCCATTTATTCTTCATCACTGCCTTCGTCGCCGTCCTCGTTATCTTCATCTGAGCTGTCTCCTTGCATAGTCATCATGTCGTTGAGGCTGGGCACCCTACGTAAGCGAAGGGCGCGACGCAAGTCCATGAACCCGGCACTCACCAGTGCACAAATGGCTTCACCACCTCGACCACCTCATAAAGTGCGTTCTTGAAGTCCCGCGCAAGCACCTCGCTATCTAGGAAGCTGCCATAACCCACCTCTCAACATCCTTCCTTCCACAGACAACCACACCCACTACTCACCGATGTACCACAGCAAATGACCGGCACTTGAGCAAATCAATGTCCCTGCAAGCAGTCATTATCAGCAAACAGCACGACATTGGAAGGACGCCTGTCCACGTACGGATGGTCCTTCGCCACACCTTTCGGTGCGTTCTTCAGTTCATCCTCGCGCCCAAAGATGCCGGTTCGCCCATCCTTCGCGTTTGGCATCGGGGCCCCGAAATAGCGCACAAACGCAGGGGCGGACATGATCTCGCGCAGGCGCCGCGGTGAGCGCAGGATGTTGCTCCTGCCGCTATGTATCAGCCCTGTCCATGCAGAGCAGCGAAGGTGTAAAAAGCAGACCTGATCGTCGCGAGCTCGTTCTTGCCGGGCTGCCACGCACCGGCAGCAATTATGCTCTCGCCGCCAGGTTTGACTGTCAACTGGTAAGCACTTACCGCAGCCCATAAGCTACAGCACTTACTCATACTGTGATCCCGCCCACAGCCTCGCTCAGCACCATCTTACGGCAGACACAAGAATAGTTCCACTCACATATGATCTAGCGAACAACATGTCAATCAACGAGGCACGGGAAAGATCAGGAGCAGCAATGTACGCACAGACAGCGAAGATGCCCTTCCTGCCGCTCCTGGAGAAGCTCGCGGAGAAGCCCGTCTTGTACGGCGTCTTGTCGTTGCTGAAGCGAATCTGTGGAAGGGAAACTCAATCAACATGTTCATTCACGTCCCGCCACGCCCGCGAAGCACGAAGGTTCGTACCAATCTGCAGAAGGGGGGGGGGGCTGCAGAGACACGTACGTCGCGGTAGATGCGATGAATTACGTCCTTCGCAGGCAGGTGTGGAATCTCAGGGTCTGCCTCTACGAGGAGGGGCGTGAACTCGTCAATGAAGTCCTTCCATTCTTTCTCCGCCAGGCGGTAGACGGGTTCTGCAGACAGGCGTGCGTCAGAAACTATTACACTCGCGGCGTACACTAGACGCGGACAGGCGCACCGTGTAGCTTGAACCTGAAGGCAGAGACGAACTCAGAACTGAGATGAAGACAAAGCGACGCAGGAGTGGGCGCACCATTCGCGGTCGTTACACTCTGGCTTCTTGAGCTCAGAGAGGAAGTTCAGAGTATTCTTGGAGATCTGCCCTGGAGGGACTACAGGACGGTTGGATGCCTCCCCCGGACTGATAGTCATCGTAAGGCGACGCACCTCGTCCGGTCTTCGGTGCCTGCACGACCACACCGACGACCTCCTGTCCGTCCTTGAGGTCGAATTCAGGATCCTCTTCCTCACTCTCCTCCCTCTGCTTCTGCTTCTGCTTCTGCTTCTTCTTTGGAGTCGGCTTCTTGGGTGTGGCCTTCTCCGACACCCGCTTCCGCTTCCGTGGCGCGCCGACATCGTCGTCCTCATCCAGCGCGTCGCTGTCCAGCGAAGACTCGTCGTCATCATCTCCGTCGTGCGGATACTTGTACGCCTTGTTCTGGTCCAGCGTGCGCCTGCGCTTCTTGCGCGCGGCCTTCTCTCCGCCGGTCGAGGCGCGCTTGCCTTTCGCGCCACCGACGCGTTCATCCGAGGAGTCTGCCAACGCGTCGTCGCTGCCCAGAGCAGCCTCCACTTCGAGCTCCTCCCCATCGTCGTCCTCATCGACGCCCCCGTAATCATCCGCGTCGTCCGCATGATCAGCCTCAGCCTGCGCAGTCTTGGCCTGCTCGCGACGCGCACCGCGAGCTGGCTTCGCAGGTGCACTCCCTCCGCTCGAAGCCGCGGTGCTCCGCCCCGCACTCCGGGTCCTCGCGGCTGCTTTAGCGGGGCTTGCACCATTTGCCTTTGCCTTGGAGCGAGGAGCCATTCGGAGGTCGGCTAACCAGTGTGCCGGTGTAGACTCGTTCCGGTGATTTGCGGAGAGAACGACGCGACGCCTGAATTCGTCGCGTTTCGGGACGCGCTGAGGAATGCGCGAGGGGACGGCAAGCACACGTGGTCGGATGGATGAGGTTGAAGGCCGGACGACGCAAACATGGTTGCGGCCCGTCACCGCGTGACTGTCACACACGCAATCTCAGATCCACTGCCAGTTTTGGCAACCTCCCGTTAGGCGTCAAGTAGGCGCATATATATAGTGACATACGCTGGCGTGCCATAAACAGGACATTTCCTGACTTAAATATCATGACGTCACTACATGCACCTGTGACGCGCGCGCGCGCGCACGACGCGTACGAAGTACTCGTCGACGACGGGCAGCTGTGGCAGATCTAGCCGCGCATATAGTCACCCTCCGTGAAACCATATAAAGGTGTTGTTGCTTGTCCAGTTCACCCCACGCCTTTTCTTCTCCGACCACCACCATCGTCGGTGAGTCGGTCGATCTATGTCACACAGTCACACAGCTTCGCGATGGCTGACGAAAGCCTTGCGAAGCATAGAATTCGCTCCTTCTTTCGCTCCCTCCAAACCAGAAGCCAGTATGTCGGGTGACGCTGTTCGCGGGAGACGGCACCTTCAGAAGCCGGTGGCGCGACGAGATGTGTTCCACCAATAGGATCGCGCGGCGGGATGCGGGGATGCGGGGCAGGACATGCCAAGTGTGGGGAGGACAAAAGTCAGACCACCCGACAAATGGACACGCTCACCGGATCTCGGGGAGGAGGGAACTCGAACGAGCCGGGATCCGGTCCTCAAGCTGTCGTCCAGCTAAGTGTCTTCGGTGGACTCAGGCCTGTGCACTGGTGTCTATTTTAATTTCGAACGGACTTTCCATCGGACTACAGCATGGACCGTCTCCGGGACTACTGACCAGCCCACGGCGTTCCGCTGGGGGGGGGGCGGCTGGTTACTTTGCGCGCCGGTGCCGTGGAAGTCGGAAGATCCCCAACGGGATGGGAAGTTCCTGAATAGGCAACCCGACAATGCACTATGTCGCAAGGGCCGCACTAGGACCATTGGTCGTCGGCTTCTCTGACGATTCAGAGGAGCCGAAAGGACAGTGGACAGGAGGAGGAGACTACAGCGACGCGGGCGTTCATGCTGTTGATTGGTGGCTGCTCGATCGCGTGATCACGCGCGCAACGCTGGCAGATTGGGCTGGAACTGGGCTGCATGTCGCCTCATACTTATATAGCGCCCCACTGTGCCATGGCCCGACATACCCTCCCCGCCGCCTCTCCTTTCTACCCATGTCCGACGCACCCCAGGAGCCTGTCCCCACACACCCCATCGCCCCCCGTCTCAAGGACGGGCCCAAAACACCCCATGTCGGGCCTCACATTGCCGCGTACCGGTCAGTGCTTCCGTCCCTCTCGCGTCGTGTGCGTGCTCAGTAGCTTTTCAGGTCACTGCACGCGCAGACGCTCGGCCATGAGAGCGACAAGTGGTGGGCAAAGGTGTGTGTGCGCTCGTACTGCATCTCCAGTCGTACCTGACATGTCTGCAGATGGCCAGAGAAACAATTCACTGGGACAGGCCATTCCACACTGTGCGCGCAGGTTCCTTCGATACTGGCGACATCGTCTGGTTCCCAGAGGGTGGTCTCAACGCGTCATACAATTGCGTAGACCGTTGGGCGTTCAAGCACCCCGACAAGGTGCGCGCTTCCCTTCCCTCGCATGCTGTAGAACCCCAGAAGCTCATCCGCACCAATTCACTTCTTAGACCGCCATCATCTACGAGGCTGACGAACCTAATGAGGGCTCCGAGATCACGTATGCGCAGCTCCTCCGCGAAGTATGCGGCATCGCGAACGTGCTCAAGTCACTTGGCGTGAAGAAGGGCGACACCGTCTCCGTGTACCTGCCCATGACATGGCACGCCGTCGCTGCCTTCCTTGCCTGTGCACGAATCGGTGCCGTCCACTCTGTCATATTCGCAGGGTTCAGCGCCGAGTCGCTGCGCGACCGTGTACAGGACTGTAACTCGCGCGTCGTCATCACCAGTGACGAGGGGCGCCGCGGCGGCAAAACCATCGCGACCAAAGTCATCGCGGACGCCGCCATCAGAGAATGCCCCGCCGTGGAGCATGTACTCGTCCTCAAGCGCACGGGCAATGAGGTCCCGTGGACGCCCGGCAGGGACCACTGGTGGCACGAGGAAATCACCAAGGTGCCGAGCTATTGCCCACCGGAAGTCATGGCTGCAGAAGACCCGCTCTTCATTCTCTACGTAAGCCTCTATTCGATCTAGCTCGATCAGGCACCCTGACCCCGCTTTCCCGCACGCAGACCTCCGGTTCGACCGGACGCCCGAAGGGAGTCGTACACACCACCGCAGGCTACCTGCTCTGCGCAGCGCTGACCGTGAAGTATGTGTTTGACGTGCACCCGGACGACCGCTTCGCCTGCATGGCGGACATCGGCTGGATCACAGGGCACACGTACATCGTGTACGGGCCGCTCATGAATGGCGTCTCCACGATGGTGTTCGAGTCCACGCCCGTTTACCCGACCCCCTCGCGCTACTGGCAAACGGTCGACAAGCACCAGGTGACGCAGTTCTACTCCGCGCCGACGGCGATCCGGCTCCTCCGCCGGCTAGGAGATCACCACGTCAAGGAGCACGACCTCAGCTCACTCCGTGTGCTCGGCTCCGTCGGCGAGCCCATCAACCCCGAGGCGTGGCACTGGTACAACGACCATGTCGGCCGTCGCCAGTGTGCAATCGTCGACACGTTCTGGCAGACGGAGACGGGTAGCATCGTCGTCACACCGTTCCCCGGCGCGATCGAGACAAAGCCCGGAGCCGCGACGGTGCCGTTCTTCGGTATCGAGACCGCCATCCTCGACCCGACAACGGGTATCGAACTGGAGGGCGCCGGCGTCGAGGGCGTGCTTGTGCTCAAGACGCCCTGGCCGTCAATCGCGCGTACGGTCTATCAGGACCATCAACGGTGCGTACCCTGTCCGCCTGTTGACGTGCCCCGCGCTGATCGCTTCATGTCTGCGCGTCTGCGGATGACCGACTCGCCAGGTATCTCGAGACATACATGAAGGTTCGTTGGTCTACTTGGGCGATCCCCGCGCTCCCAGGGTACGTGAGCTGATGTGATGCCTCCGTGATACAGCCGTATCCTGGCGTGTTCTACACGGGTGATGGCGCCGCGCGTGATGAACATGGCTACATTTGGATTAAGGGCCGGGTAGATGGTACGTCTCGAGCCTGTGCCCGGGGATACGCTATGTGCTAATGCGTTCTGGCGTGGGTCCGTAGATGTGATCAACGTCTCTGGCCACCGTCTATCGACGGCGGAGATCGAGTCAGCCCTCATCACGCATGCGGGTGTGGCCGAGACGGCGGTAGTCGGTACCGCAGACGAGCTTACCGGCCAGGCCGTGTACGCGTTCGTCACGCTGAAGCCGTACGTGCACGCCCCGCCGTTTGTGTTCTCGAGTATATCAGTGCTGACCCCGCGCGCGCGCAGGGAGTTCAAGTTCGACGGGGCAGACGAGGCCGCGCTGATCAAGGAGCTCACGCTCCAGGTCCGCAAGGTCATTGGGCCGTTCGCCGCGCCGAAGAGGATATACCTCGTCGCGGACCTGCCCAAGACCCGCTCGGGCAAGGTGCGTCCGCTCTGTGTTTGTGGTGGTGTGCCCTTGCAGGGACGTACTGACACGATGCACAGATCATGCGGCGCATTATGCGCAAGATCGTTGCGGGCGAGGCTGACCAACTCGGCGACCTAAGCACGCTCGCGGACCCGAGTGTCGTGGAGGTTATCAAGGCGAAGGTCGCGTCGTCGTAATGTGGCGGCGGATAGTTGTCGAGTGCTCTATCTTATTATGGTCTATAGAGGGTATATTCAGTGGCTATTGGAGTGTGTAGATATATATGTATATTATCATGACGACGCACGATCTCGTGTTCAGTGGAAGTGGAGCCTCTGCGTACTCGCGGATTTACCACCGTGAGGCTGTAGAGTCCCCCAATAACTTAAAGACATTGATGTCACAAGAGGTAGAGAGTCATTGGACAATGTCTGATACGCACGGGTTGCTTGCATAGCCTCTTTTCCTTCCTAGCTTGGAGGATCTTCGGCCGGACAAGCAGCAAGCAACTTAATGCTCTCGGCGCGCCGTCCAACTGGAACGGGCTTCGAGGCTTTCTGTACGATGTGCCTTTCGTTCTTGGTGTCTTGACCCGATGAGTCGGACACCCAATCAAGTTCGTTGGCTACCTACGCTCGGTTGACTAATCTCGCTGGAGGTTGACTCACACCTTACCGCCAGAATCGGCGTCCATGGGCCATCGTAGGTGAAATACTCCTTCGTGCCATGATTAATGATAGTCCGAGCCTCGCGCACTCCTCCTTCACAAATGCAATTAAAACATCCAGGTTGTCAGGTAGATCTCGAGCACTGTCATTAGAATCTAGCTTCCTCTAGTTGAGGCTGTCTTGTAAGAACCCTTTCTTCGCGCGCAGTTGTATTCAAGCTCAAATGGACAGCGGGAACTCTGTATCCCTCCTTTTCTATAAGTGTTCTTACTATACGGTCGGCGGCGATGCACCTGGTTAGACACGGTCTCAGGGCACTGGAGTCTTCGATGTCTCTGAGTCCACCGTGCCGCCATCGGTCCCCACTGGGCAGGTAAGGTTACCTCAACATTTCTAGGCTGTGCCGGTGGTGAGAGCTTTCAATCAATGTAATGTTGCTCACACGTCCAAGACGGCAGGAGGACTGTCTGCGCGAGAGAAGCGGATAGAGTTGAAGCGCAGTCGCATCGAATGCCGCAATGGCATGCAGTCTCTGCAATGCGGATTGCTATCGGACTCGGACGCATGCCTGGGCAGCATGGCTACCCATTCGAGCCATAAGTCATATGAGCTGCGACCGCATGCACGTATAAGGGCAACTGCACCCAATGTTGCCCAGCGGCTGTGCACACGTGTTCGTATGTTCGCAGCTCCATTCCATAAGACGATCCAGGGCCCAGGGGATCTTGGCGAAAATACGACACCCGCCAGTTGCGGTAGAAGGAATCGATGGAAACATCTTTGAGGAGGAGGCAGGTGGAACGAAATTGAGGTAGTCCTGTGCCATTATGCCATGAAGTCCTCAGGTCATTTTCATCGGTGGTAAGAAAAGGATGAGATGGCTGCAGACTGGCACACCTTTCGTAGCGACGGAGGGATATCGGAAAAGTGAAAAATGGAGGCTCTAGACAGTTACTACACGAGGCGGTTCCCATCCTGGTATTTCATTATCGACCTCCGTCAATGTTGTCAGTCCCAACGCGGTACCACATCGACGAGACAATGCTTGCCTTGATCTGATCTGAGTTCCTAGCCGCACTATAGTGAGTTCCTTTCCGAGGGTACAAGACTCGTACTTAGCACCGCATATTGGGATTGGCCGTGTACTACGCCCGCTTGTCTTGAAAGAGCCGATGGAACGTGCGACGACGCCGGGGAACTCGGTATCCTGCACTTTGATTAGGAGCTGTTGGGGTGGGGGGCGATGGACAGGACTGACCATCGCGACGTAAGGATACTTGTCAATGATGTCCCGAATGTTATTCATCTCTTGCTCGAGATTTGGTGCCCAGACTTCTCGTATTCGAGACATGTTCTGCGTTTACCTGTCGTGAGCGCAAAGTGAAAGTGTAGCCCAGCGATGAAATGGTAGTCAGCGGAAGTCCAGAGCAAGTCCCCCCCGAAGCAACCAGCCGGAGTGGCTACCCACACGGCGGACGCGTCTGCATGTTGTCGATCATTTGGTCAACGCCACCAATCTCAGCGCTTAGCGGAATCACTTCTGGCACTGGCATTCCGTCGGTACGGGAACATCTTGACATTGGACTGCATTCAATTCTGCCTCACCTTTGTTGACTGTCACATGGTGAGTATATGTTGAGCTAGCTACATGTGTCAGTACGGCGGGTCCATGTACACCCTACCGAATTAGTAAAGACGCTTGTCAGCTTCTATGGTCTGCAACGGGGACCAACGCCGGTGAAGTACTGCCCGCTTGACACGGTAGGATCAGGCAACATAGAATTTCGCACGAACAGTATCCAAACCCAGTACAACATCGAGTGAAAATCGTATGAACATGACGGTCTCCGAAGGTTTGGGACAAACATAGCCTCGCCCGGAAATTGCATCATGAAGAAGACTACTGCCCGAACACTAACCGCCAAGGCCGCCTACCCCAGTTGATGTCGCGGGAGGTTGTAGGCATATTCGTCGAGAGCTGTTTGTAGATCCAAAGACAAAGAATTCGATCTCCCAGACCGCCGTCCGGCCATGAGCGGTTAAGGTCGCCTCTTTGATAGCAAAGTGAGCAGTCCGAGTCCCTATCAGATGAGTGTTGGTTGTGGGGATGCGAATCAACCTGACGGCTGGTCTGGATGAAACAGTACAGCGGAGACTGCACTCCGAGTCAACGGGTTCCAAAATGGACTGAGGGGTTTCGAGTGGACGCGGGCGAGCATGCCGGCAGGCGGGCCCTGAGCCGGACTCGAGGCTGCCTGGTTTGGAGCGTGGGAATCGATGTTCATTTGTGGCCGGCCAGGTGACGGTCATCGTCCATTGTTCTGCCTCGCCACTGCCAGCGTGTTCACGCCGCGGCATTCCCCGAGGCTCAGGCTGCAAGCCAGATATTATCAGTGATCACAACCGGTACGTCTCGCCCACTTTCCACCTTCCCCCAATGGCTCGATACAATCCAAGGTCTGACTACTATGATGAGCCCAGCTCACAGCCATCGTCCCCTCCATCCGCGTATTCGCGTCTCTCTCCTGCAACTACCGACTACTTCGCAGAAGATATCGCCAGTGATTGCGACATCGGCGTCCCCCAGCCCTCAGAGTACGACGACGACAGCGACTATTGTAGTGTCGGAGTTGCGACCCACGCCGACTCGGACCTCGACGAGCCTATCGCACGGACCGGGGCTACTAGTGAAGAGTCCCACCCCGCATCGTCCTCTGGCAACTGCGCATCACCGACTACCCTCCTCACTTCCTCGTCGAGCGACGTCGACTCGGCAAATCCGGCCGTTGATAATCGATCGACGCAACAGGATCGTTTCACGACTCCTCCACCCACCGACCAGTCCAAGGAGGTCATCGACGCTACAGGGCGCACCACTCCTGTGATAGCAAAAGGCTCGACGCTGCATTACCACTCCGCGATCGCCCAGGCTGGTCTTGAGGACATCAAAGTTATTCGTCGCGACTACGTGGCTGAGATGGAGCTCAGAACGGCACAAATCAGCGTAGATGCCTTCATGCAGGCGTTCCTACCCCAGAAGGATCTCCCCGCCACTCTCGTTGTCCCAGAATTCAACCCTGCTTGCTTCCAGAGCCAGGAGGTTCCCATGTACGCCGAACTGGTAAGACGTGTCGAGTGGTTGCAGATGTCTAGTCTGATCGTTGTGCGCGTCTCTGTAGTGCAAGGTGGCGAACTCTGTATTCGCCGCGGCTACCCAAGATGACACGCGGAAGCTCGTGGCGAAGGACACCCATTCGTTCCCTGACCCCACGGACAAGAACGACTACGATGACGGGACAAAGCCGGACGTGACGGTTTATCCGGTTACAGCGGAGGCCGAACGGGCGTATACGATCCAGCGGAAGGGGACAGAGCAGGTCATTAAGCCCGAGTTCGAGGCGAGGGTGGCATGGTCATGGGCACGCCTGTGCATCGAAGCGAAGGTGTATGATGCGGCGTCGCCGTTCGTGGTGCCGAAGCAGGTCAAGTCAGACACGACGGATGATCAGCCAGACACGACGCAGCGTCCAAAGAAGTCCCTACCGAAGCGGAAGGCTACGGTGAACACACAGAACGCTACCTCTGGTTTGCAACCCGAACCTGTCCAGTCCCGCCCAGCCTCGCCGCCTGTGGACCAGACACTGTCCGCTCCTCTTGCGGAACGATTGGGGTCACACGTTCCACAGACGGTGAGCAGCACCGACTCACCCACAGGCACGGCGACTCCCGCGACGAGTGCCCCCAGTCTTGTGCCGTCGTTCTTGCGCGTACACACCGAGGGCGGCATGCAGACTATGACGCAGATCAGTCGCTACGCAGCGAAAATCATGCGCAGACAGTTTCTGGCGTATTGCTTCACTATCTTCGTATGCCGCAACTACGCGTGGCTCATGCGCTGGGACCGCGCTGGGCTCGTGATCTCCGAGCCGTTCGACTTCCTCCAACAACCACAGCTCCTGCACGCATTCTTCTACCGCTTCGCATGCATGACATATGTGGAACGAGGCTGCGATCCGACAGTGAAGCCTGCCACTCAAGACGAAATCGAGCGCATGCGTGCATTCAAGACCTTCGACACCGATTGGCACAGGGCCAAGTTCCAAGCTAGTCTAGAGGAGGGGCGCATCATGAAGATTCTGGTGCCTGCTGCGGATATCATCACCGCCGAGGAGCTGGAGGCGGGTAAGAAGAAAGAACGAACCGATACATCGGTACCGAAACCACCCCCGCGCGAGTTCCTAGTTGGCAAACCGCACTTCATGGGTAACTCACCTACCGGTTCTGGAACGAAGGGCTTCATTGCGTACGACGTGACCGAGGATCGTCTCGTCTTTCTCAAGGACTGCTGGCGCCCACAAGCAGAGACGTACCACCCCGAGGGCGAAGTATATCTGCATCTGCATAGCCACAACGTCAACTTCATAGCCACTCCTGTTGCTGCTGGCGATGTTGTCGACGACGAGGCAGGGATCCATACGACATGCGCGGACAAATTGCTCAACACCCCGCGATGGATACACTACCGTCTCATCCTCAAAGAAGTCGCGATGCCTCTCGAAGAATACCAGGATTCGTATGAACTCGTCGCTGTGTTGTACAGTGCGGTTTCAGGTTTGTCTATTGCTCTGTCCGGGTGTCGTTTCACCTCTGATCGCCTGCCTAGCACACCAACAAGCGTGGCAGGCAGAGGTGTTGCACCGGGATGTCAGCGCCTTCAACATCATGATATACAGGTACAGGGACCCGGTGGACAACGTGGTGAAGTACAAGGGCCTGTTGGTCGATTGGGGCCTATGCAAGTTCGCGCAAGAGCTCAAGCAACCTGCAGTGCAGAAGAATCGTTCAGTACGTAGCCTTGGCTTAACTAGCGCAGCAATTGTGCTGACTTCTGCGGCAGGGCACCTGGCAGTTTATTTCAGCTGTCCTATTGATATGGCCGGGCAGGTTCCGACATGAGGTGTGGCACGATCTCGAATCGTTCATCCACGTCTTTCATTGGTGCTGCGTGAGGTTCTACGAGACGACCTTCTACCGGATCAATGATGATATCAATGAGCTCCAGAAGTTCGTTTCTCTTCAATACGACGCTCACTCAACCGTGAACGGTATATCCGTCGGTGGAAAGCAAAAGCTGGCCATGTTGCAAGGTGGATCTGTGCCTTTCTGTCTCTTGGCGGGTACCTTCGACGCTGCACTCACCCGCGACGACCCGCTGAGGGCAGGCTACGGCCTTGGCGAGCTCTTGACCTCACTTGCGTTGCTGTACAAAGAGCATTATCAGTGGCTCGTGACACAAATTCCGGAACTTGTAGAATCTGCACGTTCGAAGGAGGCCCCGGGCCCAGCTTCCCAGCCCGCACCTTCCCCGTTCGTGGGACTTGACTTTAGCGAGCGGACACGCACCGCCCCAGAATTCCAGTCCTTGAAGCCGGCGCAACCCGTGCTTCGCGATCACACCGCGTTCCTGGCTCTCTTATATGAAGCCGTGCGTATTCACCCCTCTTGCTGGATCTACCACCCGAAGCTACCCGACAACTTCGCAAAATTCAAGTACAGCTCTGCCGCACAGCGCGCGAATGCATCGAGCCAGTCGTCTGGCAAGCGGCCTGCCAACGCGACCGAAAATGCTCTCAAACGTCCCAAGATGGACAGCAGCGTCCATGCATCTTCGTCGACCTCTCAGCTGGTTCCGATCTCAGAGGGCATACTCGACACGGCTGTGTAGTAAGTTTGTTCAAACCGACCGCTTCGCCAGTCCATTAACGCTGCTCGAACAGATTTTATTGACCGCAAACCCAGGTTGTCGTCGCTCCGGGTCGCGTGATGTCCTGATTGGCATGCATCGTTCCGCCGTGTTACGCATGTATATATTTCTGTACCTGTGGCTGCTGTCTGTTCCGCGCGTAGATTCAAGTCAGTGTCTTTCCGCGAGAATTGACATCTGGTCCCGCGATGGTGCGAGTGTCCTCCATCGAGTTCATCATCGTCACCCTTCCGCACACTGTTCTTGCTGTCACGGTGTCGTCGAGCCTTTAAGCTGGAGTTGACCCATTCCCCGCGGTCCGACGTCAGTGATTGGGCAGTAGTATTACTATGCCCCGCGCTGAATGTATTTACAGGCCAAGTTACGACCTACCAAATGAAGCGGCTACTTGAACTTCCGCGCACATGCTAGTGATCACGTGCGATGTAGTGATCTTGCTTGTGGCGGTTCGACGTCACACGAGAGAAACGAGAGAATTGTTATGAGTGTAATTGCATAGTGGTGTTGCATAGATGAAGCAAAAAACTGCATGGTAAAGTATACACTGTGCGCGCTGAGTGCTCGTTTTGTACGCCCTAAGGACACTCGCCACCCGTGGCAGAGAAACAGGAAACCAAGAACCGCCAAACGGCAAAATAGAATAAGTTACAATGAATCAATGTGAACTCGAAGACGAGGTGATCGCACGGAGGCACCCGTGTGCGAACGCGCCCGTATCACACGACATGTTGAACAGCTCGCGCATGTTCAGGTGGCCAAGCCACCACAGCAGCGCGCGGGTCCCCAGCACCGCGGCGACGACACCGAGGATCTCGACGTAAGGATTCGTCTGTCGGGCGAACAGCCCTGTGAGCGCGCGGCGCAGGCGGTCGCGAGGGGCGACAAGACGTACCCATAATGATGCCCACCGCCGCGACGCGACGTGCCTCCGCGGTGTCGCCTGCACGGGAGATGCCTGCGCAGACCCATTCTGCGTCTGCGTCTGCGCCGTCTGAAGTCGTGCGAGGAGATCCCGCCGTTCCTCCTCGATCACCTTCATCGCCTCGTCCTGTGCTGCCGACTGTGCGCGCTCCTCCTCCAGGGCTGCGACACGCTCCAACGCAGCGTGCAGGCGCGCTTCTGCGCTCGCCTGGCCGTCTCGCGCTTCCTTGAGGGCAGCCTCCAGCTCCGCCACCTTTGCAGCACGCTCTCGTCCTCGCGCGTCCAAATCGGCCGCACGTGCGAGGACCTGGCTCTGGCGGGTCTGCAGCTCGTTGAGTTCCTTCTCCTTCTTGGTCATCTCCGCCTGCAGGCGAGCCTTGTCCGCCTTCAACGAGGCGCACTCCGCCTCATTCGCGGCCGCACGCTCGTCCGAGGATTGCTTCGCGCGCCGCTCGGCCTCCGCTCCGAGTTCGATCTCTGCTAGTCTGTTCTGCAGGAATCCGACAAGTTCGTCTTGCACGCTAGCTGCCTCCCTGGCTTGCTTCAACTGTGACGCGGAGAGAAAGGTAAACGACGGCCATTGGTCAACTAAAGGCTATGGGATGGACTTACTTCCTCCCGAATGGCAAGGGCTGTGTGAACCTCCTCTAATGACCCGAGCTCCTCACGCTTCTCTTCTATGGCCTCCTGAAGACTCTTCATCTCCTCCCTACGCAGCACACAGGCAGCAATACGATACAATACGAACGTCGAAGGGGGAAGGTGCCGAGTACGAGCTCATAAACAGGGGAACGGTGCCACGGGTCGAGGGCGTCATCAGTCGTGGTGGCGGACGATATTGACGAGGATTGAGCGCAGAGTCTCTCTCTGATCTCTGGAGATGATGTCTACTCTCTTGTTTGCGAACTGGCACAATGCATCGGCCAAGCGTTCCGCTTCATCCAGGTCGTTTGCGTCTGGCCCCTCGACATCCTCCGCGATCTTGACTTTAGGCATGACGTAAACCTCCTGCGTCTGCCCACCCTCCGCTCGCACAAGGAGTGGCACGGGCTCCGGGACAAGGGCAGGGCCAGCTTCGATGGGCTCGACGCGTTCCAGAGGCGGGGGAGGCCACGCCATCTCTTCCGGCTTAAATGTGGGCTCGTTCGCTACGGCGAGAACGCCCCAGCCCAGTGCGCGTGCCCTCTGGACATCAGTTCCTGCGCCTGTCAATAGTGTTGCTGCGAGGCGAGGTGACCTCGAGGCGAGGCGAGGCGAGGCAAACCGGCATCCCGGCATCTGCCCTCGAGGGACCTCGAGGTGACGCGCGCCGATGAGGGTCTGGTGAGCTGATGAAGAAACGCGGTCACGTTATCAACGCGACGGTTTGTTGAATGGTGATGCGCGCCCCGTACCTCGGTGTCGTTGCCCTGGTACTGAGCGCTATCACCATGCTGTAGATTAGCTATCATAGTTTTAGAGTTTCCCGCTGATCCGACTCTGTCATTGTGTCACTGTTGTCAATCGGGGGTTGTATACCGCAGTGAGCAATGAAACACCGGGATTGCTCGTTAGAGGTAAGTACTGGACTCTGGTCGTTGTCAAGCCCTGCGCAGTTGCTTGCGTGGTTGCTGGAGACAGTCAACTCAGATTCTGGGCACACAAAAATGTATATATCGTGCAGTGGGGGCTTGCGTGATACACTACAAGCTGCCCAGTCCTCATAGTACCCCTTCGACACGTCCTTAATGGAACATGATTCGGGGGCTTCGGGCTTTGAGCTACAGCCACATCATCCACTGGCATCTCCCCCCACTGGGTCTTCTCATCCGCAGTCTGGCTCTCTGTCTCTGGTGTGGTCAAGTCCCCCTCCCAGTCCTCGTCATGACCTAAATGATCTCTGGCCACCATACTCTGTTGATGCAACCCTACCATCATTCTCTCACGCTTTTGGACATGCGTTCAATGACGACTCGGAGAACGACAATGCCTATCGCGGTACAGTTCCACTACCACCTCATCCACCGTATTATCCCACTGCCTACTATCAACATGGTCCCGGGCCGATACCCACAGCATCTAGGCTTGGACTTACTGCCTCGCATCCTGTGCCCTTCCATCCAGCTCCACCTCCAGTATCGCTAGCACCCCCAGGTGGGTTGCACAACGTGCCTCAGGCTCAAACTGGATACTACACTACGAGTACCTACCGAGGCCCACTGCATCAAAGTACGGCATATTGGTTGTTCTTTACTAGTCTACACATGTCTAATCACACACCGCATCATAGCTATCAATCTCCCTCTGCAACCCACACACTCCGTACCTACCCAACCAACCCAAGCAGGTGCAAGCACGGCAGCTCCTGCTAGCAGCACATCTCGCCGCCGAAAACGCACCTCAGATGGACACCTACAGCCCCCCGCCGCAAAGCGTCCGGCACCCGCACGAGCCAGAGTGCCACGACTTGAACACCCTCCAGCCACAACGTTAACACGTGCCAGTAGCACTCATGTGATCACTGGTGTCGGCCCTGCTGACTCTCCCCCCAAGACCTGCCAGAGGGACGTCGGTCATACAGATCTCTGATTCGTCAACCGTTGCAGACACGTACAACAGCTGCTTTGGATGTCTGGTACTTTGTTCGCGCACTTACCAACGAGACAGAGTTAGCGCTTGGCCCCGAGGATGGGGATCAGTGGTTCACAACGCGCCCTCCAAAGGAAAAGCTATTTCTGGGGTGTCGTCTATGGTAAGTGCAGTCCAGATCTGATTATTGGACCATATACATGAGATCTGATGGGTTGTACAAACAGCATGCGACCCGGCAAGCCAGGACAGTGGAAAACGCGGAGGAATGGTGATGGCATGACTGCCACGATCCGAGCCCACCTGAAGAAGTATCATCAGAAGGAGTGGGAAAGTGCCGTGGTTGGCCAGCAGCTCAAAGCCTGGGAAGAATGTGCCGGTATGGCAGGCCCTGCACCAACAAGACAACATCGTGAGCCATTCACACTCAAGGGCTTTCACCACCGCTTAGTGAAGTGGATTGTCGTGGACGATCAGGTATGCAACATTATTTCATTCAGATATTCTATGCTCCTCACGATTACCATTTGTAGCCAATTAATGTCATTGACTGTCCCGAGTTTCGTGACATGCTGCTCTATGGCTCAGATCATATAGACGATGACAACTTACCTCACCGCACTAAGGTGACACAGCTGATCAAGGAGCTATATAACATTGCAATGCAGCGTATCGCATCCGAGATAGAGGTTCGTAGACGAAATTCAGGCAAATAGTTGTACTGATCAGTTGTTTCCTAGGCCGCCCCAGGTCGAATATCCTTCACAAGTGACCTCTGGAGCGATCATCAACAACACGGCTTCATGGCTGTCACCCTCCACTTCTGTGCGAAGGACCAACAGCGGCGGCTAGTCATCCGCTCGCGTCTTGGAGCCTTCCGGCATGTCCGAGGCTCACACGACGGACCAAACCTCGCTGCTCATTTCCTTGAGGTTCTCGAGGAATTGGGAATATTGTATAAGGTATGCCATTTTCTAAGTAATCATAAATATATCGTATATGCACCAATCATAGGTCGGGATGATTACCCTTGACAATGCATCGAACAATGGCACGATGATGGAGGAGCTTGAGCGGGTGCTGCGAGCGAAAGGGATCCGATTCAGTTGGATTGGAAACCGTATACGGTCAGTGGCCTTCTCATTGTGCTATTTTGGTCAATTTATCGGTTTTGACAGGTGCTTTCCACATGTCATCAACATTGCCGTGCAGACTGGCGTCCGACAACTCACAGCACCCCCTGAGAATTCGTCAGATCCATATCCCGACAATATCGCTGACGAGGACCCGTTCTGGGCATCAAACTTCGATCCAGAGCAGTATGCCATCGCGCGCAATGAGCGCCTTGCCCGGGATGAGATTTACCGTCTTGCCCTGCAGGCTGATCCCATTGCTCAGGCACACAACACCGTTCGTGCATCCAAGGCATCAGGCCGTCGACGTGAAGAGTTTCAGGACACTATCCGTGAGGGGAACAAAAACAAGACCTTTGGCGAGGATTCTCTCCCAGAAGCTGTGCTCCTGCTCGATGTTGATACTCGCTGGCCATCGATCTATGTCATGGTCGACTGTGTGCTTGAATTGAACCAGGTAATCTATAGCTTACAAAGGATACGGGCACCGAAAATCGAGATACTTACTGAATACCTACAGGCTATTGACGAATTCCTCAAACGGCCAAATCAGGAGTCGATCGCACACCTTCGACTTTGACAGGCGATGCTTGACCTCCTCCAAGACATACGACAGTTTCTTCAAGCACCACATCTCGTGCAAGAAGTTCTCTCCGCGCAGAAGACGCCCACGCTGAGCATGGCACTGCCAGGCTACGAGAAGCTCCTCGTACTGCTGCGCCTGCTCAAACGCAGGCTCTGGCGCATCGAGCATGCGATCGATGCCTCCATTTGTAAACTGGAAGAGTACCTCATGAAGGCATGCGAAAATGATATCTACATTGTCACGATTGGTAAGCTCCACTCAGTACTACTTGGTGTATTAACTCGGCTGACGACTCGTGCACTGTGCAGTCATCAACCCAACAATGAAATTACAGTTCCTTACAACGAATTGGGGAGTCGATGAAGCAAACCGCGCGCGAACAGTGATACAAGATTTAGTGAGCGATCTCTGTCATTTCATGACACTATCATTAACTTATGTATTTTCAGATGCTCGAGTTCCGCAAGGATATGCGGAAGATGGCAAACCGTCATGGTGTGCGGCCGCAAAGCACGAGTAGTGGCCAAGCAGGCACCTCAGCATCTGCTCGCGCCGCTCAAGCACAAAATAGTGGGTTCGCTCGCATTAACACATTGATGCGGCAGCTGTCTGCGGAGAGTTCGACTTCGCCAAGCAGTGCCGCTTTGAACTCCGGTCTCGCTGGTTCAGCAGCAGATCCTACGACCGACTCGGCTGCGGAACGCGAAGCACGCGAGCACGAGGAAGACGAACACATCATGGATGCCGAGCTCCGAAGATACATTGACGAAGGACCTACTGAGGAGAGCAATAACTTCGACTTGCTGAAGTATTGGGAGGTAAGGCTTGCAGGAAATCCCATGATCTTCGGCGGCATGCTCACGGTCACACAACAGCTGCATGAAGATACATTCCCGACCCTTTTCTGCATCACTCTTGACGTTCTGCCAGTGCAAGCGTCTGCAGTCCCAAGCGAGCGGGTATTTTCCGCCAGCAAGGAGACAGACACGGACCGGCGCAGCAACATTGAAGTAGAGCTTATGGAAATGCTCCAGGTCTTGAAGTATGCCTTCCGTGAAGACCGGCTTTGCTTCACACAGGGCTGGGTTGCACCACAGCCTCGCACTGACCCAGATAGCCCTATTCAGGACAAGTCGATGGTGCTGGCTAATCCCGACTTCGCTGTAGCAGAACCAGAGCCAGATGAAGCAATGTTTGACCGGCTGCAAGCAGAGGGTAACTACCCAGCTCTTTATCACCTCGTTCAGAGGGATATGGTGGCATCAAACATGCATCGGTAGCATAGTATAATTCTATTATAATCTTCGAAGTAATGTACATCTCGTGTTGGCTTCCACCGACGGTGGTTCAGCTCGGGGAATATGGGTTCTGATTGGCCCGTGCGATGACTCAGCGACACAGAGGGGAGCGCTGGCGCCCTCGAGGTCTCTCGAGGTCGCCTCGGACCACCTCGTTGCATAGGCTGGTGATTGTAAATATGAATGGCAGTATCAACCGCAAGTTGCCAAAAACCATGACTAAGACCAGCATAGTGAAGCATAGCCATAGCCTTTTCCATGATCATGTGATTCCAGCATTCAGCTCGCCCATTTTGTTGAGGCAAGTGTGCTACCGTCTTTTGATGAACAATTCCATAGAATTTTAGACAGGCCGTGAAAGCATCAGAAGTATATTCCCCCCCTCGATCCGAGCGTACATTGATGAGTTTATAACCAGTAACATTCTCAGCCCATGCCTTAAAGTCCTCGAACACTTAGAGCGACTCAGACTTATGACGAAGGTAATAGGCTCATCCTAGACTAGTGTAGTCATCCAGGAACGAAATGAAATACTTGAAACCACCATTGACTGCTTGGGTACACATAGGCCCATCTTCGTCAGTATGAACCAACTCGAGAGGTTTTGTAGCATGTTTGTAAGATGTGGGGAATGGGGCACGATGAGACTTGCCCCACTGACAACCTTCACAAGGAGATTGATCTTCACCTCCCACTGTATCTACACCTTTGGTATGATCAGGTAAACGGCGAATAACTTCCTTGGACGGATGCCCCATCTGGCGATGCCAGGTACGAAAAGGGGTAGACAGCAGTGCTGCCGATTTCCTGTCCAGGACGTCCATAAACAAAAAATACAAGTTGTTTAGGAAGTTGTACGGTGCTTCCATAACAACATTGCCAGAAACTTTGCCATGCGTAAACAGTTGGTCATAAATGACCATCTGACCTGAACCTTGAACGAGCGTATGTCCTGATTTCTCCACAATACCAGTTGAAAACAAACAGCCAGAAGCTTGAGGAATATATGCGACATTAGATATAGTAATCATCATGCACTCTGTTCCAACTGTTGTTAAACCTTTGATGGTGCCGGATCCTAGTGCTTCTATTTTAGCATCCCCTGCTGTACCAAAAACGACGGGAACCATGTACGGTTTGTAATCCCAGAAATATTCAAGTGAATTGACGACCATCTGACTTGCACCTGAGTCCATGAGCCACACAATGCACTTGAATTGATGTGAATGAGACTTATTCACACCAGGGCAATAGAACAACGAGCTCAATTGTGCAGACCCAGCATCAGCAGACGCGCCATTATGTACAACAAGAGATGAAGCCACTAAGGAACCAGCAGTACGAGGAGGACAGACTCTACATGAAGGGTCCGTACAAGCAGTGTACCTAACCTCCTCAACTTCTACCACCGAACTGCCTTGACCATTGGATGAGGACAAACCGGACTGAGTGACCTTTGTCCTGTCTGTGGTAGTGTGAACAACTACTGTGTTCACCTTTTTACCATTGCCTTTGCCACCCTTCCCTTTCTCTTTGCCCTTGTCACTGTCCTTCTTTGGGTGCAGGTGCGGGTACTTAGTCCAGCATTGGTCCGAACCATGTTTCTTGCTGCAGTGAGAGCAAGGACCATTACCGTTGTGTACTTTAACCTGGGAAGTCTTTGATGCAGACTGTCCCATACCGGACCAGCGGAGAGATTCCTCAGAGAGAATTTTGCTCATGAGAGTCTCAACCTTCAACTCCTTGAGAACGGTAGTCGCCATGATGGCCAACACCATTGTCGAGTAGCTCTCTGGGATTTTTGACATCAGGAGGAGAGCCTGGGTTGGCTCATCCAACGTAATGCTGCCATTGATGATGTCCTTGAGTATGGTTTGGATCTTAGAAATTTGATCCTGCATCGGCTTGTTATCGTCCATCTCTCTCGACTTGATGAGAGCCGAGAACTGCAACCAAACGTATGCTGCATCTGGTGTACCAAAATGTGCCTTGAGTGACGCCCACATGTCCATTGCTGATTTCATGACCTCCTCACCTCCTACAGTCTCGTAGAGAAGGTGGTAGAAACTGTTGTCCGTGCGCATGAGGATCACACCCTTAGCTCGGGTGTTCGCCTTCTTGTAATCTGCATCCTTGAGATCACCGGCCTTGAGAGCCTCATCGGCTTCAATAAACGTTAGGTAGCCAAGCATCTGGCTCGACCATACCTTATAGTCCGAGGACTTTTTGAGGACAGAGATACTGTCAGCCTTCATGTCCAACATTGTGGACGTAAGAATATGAAATTCAAAGAAGTCTGAGACTTCTTCAGAAACAGAGGGAGGTGGTAAACTTTCAAGAACGTAAGCAAGGTCAGGAGATAACCTTGATTCCTCTGCTTCTTCTTGAGACAGTGCTAGTAGTTCCTCTACGTCGTCTTCTTCAAAGAGAGTAGGAACAAATGATGGAGATAAGTTTACTGGAGAAACTTCAGGAGTAGGAGAAAGCACTCTAGAGCCGGGGATAGATGGAGACCTGTACTCTGGGATAGATGCAAGGTGTTGCGGTTCAGGTTCAGAACCCTCAAAGAAGCTTGTAGAAGTGAATTCAGAATAAGTGTTGGTCTCTTGCCAGTTATTAACCGGTATGCCCCAGTCAGTGCCTTTGGCAAACGGACCGGACCACCTATTCTTACAGACTACTTCTTCACACAACCAAAACTCATATTCAGTTTCTTCAGGTCGTCGATGATAGTCTCTTCTTTCTGTGAAGTCGAATAGGTGCTGTTGACCTGTGCAGTTGAATGGAGTTTCTTCTGCTGTTGCTTCTGATGCTTCTGCTTCTAAATTCTTGTCTAGCAAATGCTCAGACGAAGCCACAGTGTGATGCTTGACTAGTGTATATTTCCAGTGATGAATACAAAAACACTAGGTACGCCAACCTGTCTACAAACTAATCCAGTCCAGGTAGCCCCCGTTGGCTATGCTCGTCAGGTCCTTCGTGACCTTTCTATACCGCTTGACTAGCGGTTCCTGCGGCGTCAAGAATTCAACGGTGCCAATGCAGTGACAAGCCCACGAGATGCTATCTTGCTGCTGCTTAGACCACTGATTGGCCTTGTTGAAGTTGTCGCTGACCCAGTTGAGCTGGTCAGCAAAGTAGTGGAGGGCTCACTGGGAGTCTCCGAGAAGCGACTCGAAGAGGTACTTCTTGTCAAAGATTGCTTGATAGCGCTCGATGGTGGTGCTAACCTTTTTCTCAAGAATCCCTACAACTTCTTTGGTTGACTTCTTCTTGAAGTCAGGGAGTGAGCGAGGAGCGGGAGCGGAAAGTCGTTCAGCAAGTGAATGAGGCTGGGCAGCAGGGTTTGAGTGGACAGGAGCAGGGAGCGGGTGCGACTGGAATCACAAAAACATTAGATTGATGGATCAAATGTTGATGAGGTAGAGTCGGCGTCAACGGACCTTTCTCTCAGGTCTTGTTGGAGGATAAATGTTTTGCAAACTGCGCGAAGGCCCACTGGAAATCTGATCCTTCAGTGCTTTTGGCACTTCAGGTCGTCAAACACTGAGTCTATGATAAGACTAGCAAAAACGCTACACTTACTCCTAGGAGTGTAGTCTTGAAGGGATCCTGCAGGGATAAAACAACTAGGTATGCGCGTGTAGCGCAGGGCTCATAACCTGTTGAAGGAGTGAAATAGAAGTGGCTGTGAAGGCTAATAAATGAACCTGTGAGGGGAACTGCTCGAGGGAACCCGTTAGGCACATGGGAGAGCAGAGGAAGGAACAATTGTATTAGAGGGCATTTGAGCCCAGTATATATACACGAGAGGCAGACATTATCTGATCGTACAGTATACCTATCAGATGATGTCTGAGTCGTGAGTCATCATCGTAAGCTTCATGAGTAAGTGTTAGTAAGACGGTAGATGGAACTATAGATAACTGTCAATATCATATGACAAGGGAGCGGAGTTCCAATACCGAATGGATACCGAGTGGAGTCCGAATGGATACCAAATGGATACTGAGTGTAATGCCGAATGGAACTCGGTATAATCAGCTATCTATAGATAAGAAGAAAAGGAATGTAATCTATGTATAGTAGCATAGCAGAACATAAGATAAGTCCTTATCAGGAGAGCCTGATTAGATAACATATGAAATAGTAGAAGTTCAACACTCAATTAGACCCGTGATGTAAGTTCTATATGCCTACGCCTCTGAGAAGCATCTGAGCCACCTTAGGGTGGAATCCCGTTCCATTCAAACCACAGCGGTGGACCTGTCGAGCGTGCCACAACGGCCGCGAATACGATTGGTCGGGTGCACAGTGTCATGTGACAACCCTGAAGCACATGGAGAATGCTGAGTACCATGAACACCTCACAGCTACCACTGCGACGATGCCGGGAGGCCAGGTGCATGTACAAGCGTGGCCTGCTGTGCGAGGTCAGCTCTTCGTGACGAGCAGGCTACTCTTACGCAGTGTAGCGGGACGCTAGCTTACCTGTTTAGTTAAGCTGTGAGGCTTGATGCACACAAAGTTGCTGTTGAGCGACTTGGGATTGTACTACGCTACAGGGGTCCTTATATACATGTAGGAGACCGTCTGACTAAGCTACTGTATAGTACCAATCCCGATGCATGTGATTCTATCTACAATGCATGTGTTACTCCTGTTACCCGGAGTACCGGTGTGTGAACTCGGCTGCCTAGTTAGGCGCTCTCTATTGTTCAACACTCCCCCTTGCTAAGTGCAGCGGTAGATGCGCGCAAGCATTAAATGGCGCATAGTGCAGCCGACTATGCTGGACTTCTAATCGTAGAATCTTAGTCCGAGCATTCCTCTGAATTTGAGGAATTTGATACGACCCAAGTTCTTAGTGAACAAGTCTGCCGGATTGTCATCAGTGCTTACGTAGAAGACTTCGACTTTCTTGTCTTCTACTAGTTCCCTCACGTAGTGGTAACGAATGTCAATGTGTTTAGACCGACGTTCCGTGATGGGATTGGAGCTAATGAATATTGCTCCCTGATTGTCCGAGCAGATGGGCAGCGGGCCAAGCTTGTAGCCGATCTCCTCTAGGAGCATCTTTATCCAAGCTACTTGTCGCGAGCAATCGCTCAGCGACATATACTCAGCTTCAGTGGACGACAGAGCAACTGTCTTCTGTCTTCTAGACAGCCAACTGAACGCGCCGTTCGCGAACTTTAAGAAGTGCCCAGACCGTGACTTTCTGGCTTCTGGGCTGTCTGCCCAGTCAGAGTCAGTGCACGCCAATAATCCATTGCCGCTTTGTCCTTCATAGACTAGCGCATAGGATTTTGTACCAATTAAATAGCGGCAGATATACAGCGCTCTGTTTAAATGGTCCTGTGACGGATTTGCTGCAAATTGCGCAAGTAATGTCACGGCGTAGCAAATGTCAGGTCGAGTTCCAAGCATTAGGTATAGCAAGGAACCGATGACGGTCTGGTACTTGCTTCGAAGCGCTGGGTCAGCTGTGCCAGTATTGGCAACAGGCTTGTATCCAGCAGGGAGTGGAGTTGGCGCAGATTTAGCGTTCTGCATGCCACAGCGCTGCAGCACTTTCTCAAGGTAGGCGCATTGATCCAAATGGATTTCACGGCCTTTCCGAGTTATGCGCATGCGCAGAAATTCCTTGACGTCGCCTAAGTCGCGACACTCCCACTTCTTCATGAAGCGGTCCTTTAATGAAAGGACTAGGGTCTTATCCTTGCCACAGAATATGGCATCGTCTACATAGACAATGATCAGCACGAAGCGACCATCTTTTGTCCTATAGACGAATATTCCGGCGTCGGATACGAGGCGTTTACAGCCAAGTTCCTTTAGGGACTCATTGAGGGTGCGCCACCACGCAAGCCCTGCCTGCTTAAGTCCATAGAGAGCGCGAAGTAACCGGAGTACTTTGTGCTCTTGGCCTGGTACTGCAAAGCCTTCAGGCTGCTCCATGTAAATTTCCTCGTCGAGCTTGCCATAGAGATAGGCATTACGGACGTCAAGTCCGGAGACATGCATATCCTCAAGCGCAGCTAAGGCGAGGATTAAGCGTACAGTCTCAAAGCGTACGACTGGAGAGAAGACTTGATCATAGTCAAGACCTTCAATCTGGGAGTAACCCTTGGCGACCAATCTGGCCTTTTTCCGACCGTCAGTTTTGACGTCGAATACCCAGCGGTTTTTAGTGACCTTTCGTCCCTTAGGACGGTCAACCAGTTCATAGACATTGCGTTTGCGAAGTGCCTCAAGTTCTTCGCGACACGCTGCCATCCACTCCTCAAGCTCCTTTTTAGGTAGCTTTAGTATATCGCGGAATGACCATTCTCTCGGGCTGGTCCCGTCTGGTAGATCGTTGTCGAGGGTGGGTAGCGCTTTTGCAAGCAGCAACTCGACTAACTTAACTCCCCCTTCCCGGCATAATTCTGCCAGTAGTAACTCAGCGCTTTGCGCTTCATCCTCATCGGATGGGGCGGACTCGACAGGTTCGTCGCGTGGAGGAGGATTTGGCGCAGAACTAGGTCCGGGAACCTGTTGTCTTTGCTGCCTTTGTGGTCCGGTTTTGGTACGGGAGCTACCCGCATCCTCACCGACCATCTTTTTCCATCTCCCCTGATTTTCGATGTCCTTTACTATGTCTTGGGGCTTCCGCTGCTCTCCATAGACATTACCTCTACGAGTTACTGGTCTCCGCTCCCTTGCTGAACGTCGCGGCTCCACTGGGGGCGCAGGGTGTTCTACCGGTGCATGGGGCGGCGGTACTGGGTCTACGGGCGCATCCTGCAGCTCCTGCTCATCGTCATGAACATGACCGTTTCCCCTTTTAGGAAGGTGATGTTTTGGATGATCATCATCGTCATCCTCATCTACCTGAGGTGTGGTATTTGGTTGATTTTCTGGGATCATTTCTTCTCGAGGTGGCCAGACTCGAGTTGTACCCCGACGATTTGTCAAGGGGCACTTAGGAAACATGGTTTCGTCAAACATCGCGGTGGATGATCTGAACAAAACATTATCTGGTGCTCTCATGAAGAGCCATCCGCCAGTGCGCTCTGTAGAGCCATCTCCCCCAAGGTAAATCATCAGCTCCGATTTGGGCGATAAACCGTTTTTTCTAACGTCCTTTGGTATGAAGACGTACGCACCGCAGCCGAAAACGCGCAGGTGCGTCACAGATGGCGGTTCACCATTTATCAATTCGTAGGGGGTAAGCCAATTAAGGCGACGAATTGGCGTCCTGTTGTAAACATGGACTGCATGATCCACGGCGAATTCCCACCAGGATGGAGGTAGACAAGCATCATGGCGCATTGCCTCTGCTTTGTCCATGAGCGTCCTGTTGAAACGCTCAGCTCTGCCATTCTCCTGAGGAGTATGCGGCGAGCTCTGAAGGATCTCTATGCCATTATCCTTTAGAAGGTCTTTGAATGCAGCGGAGACATATTCTCCCCCTGCATCAGACAACCACTTCTGCACTGTCTTTCCATATTTAGTTTTTATCATGGCTAGGAATTGCCTTGTGGCTGTAATCGCTGCAGATTTCTTGCGCAGATTTACAGTCCACGCGTGCGATGAAGCGTCATCATAGTACAGTATGTAATACTTGTACTTATGATAGGAATCTACTGGGAAGGATTTTAAATCCGAATGAATAAGTTCAAACGGTACCTTTGCCCGGTAGTTGGACGGCGGGAAAGACTTAGAGTGCATTTTCCCTTTTGCACATCCTTGGCATATTGGTGAGTCCTTAGGAATCTCCACCTTTCTGGGAAACCCAGATGTATGCTCCTTTGCCTTTGCAAGCACGTCCTTTGAAGGGTGCGCAAAGCGGCGATGCATAGTCGAATAATCGACTTCATTTACGTTCACATAAATATTCTGAACGTTTTCACCCGATTCAGCCACGAGGGTGAAGGTGGTAGTGTCCGGGTGCTGCGGTGTGAACCTGAATAAAGGTTTCCGCGCTCCTGGTTCATACAGACTGATATGCTGCGCTGTTGCGCGCAAGTCTAGTCCGTCTTGGAGGAACATCCCCAATGACAAGAGACGAGCTGAGCAATTCTCCATATAGTAGACAGGATATAGGCGCGTCTGCAGCCATTGTTCGTCTATTTGGTAGTTTAGGAACACAGTTCCTTTAGCAATAATGCTTCCTACCGCTCCTTGTTGCGCCGTTTGAGTACGGATAGGAGTCTGGAGATACTCGAATTCTGAGAAGTCTCTTATGTCATTTGTAATGTGCAATGATGCACCTGAGTCCAGTAGCCACTCATTCGCTGAAAAGCGACTCTTTCCTTTTCCCTTACAACGTGAGCACGCAGCGAAATCGCGCGAATGAATACATTGTACATTTTTGAAGCCGCTACTAAGTACATTTACAAATGTCCGAGCGCCGTTGTGCAAGTCAGAAGCGGCTGTTAAAGCGCTGTTAGTAACTTGCTTAGGGTTAGGAATATGAGTGACGTACTCATTGCCCCAGTCGTCGTAGCCATCGTATGGCTCCATGCAGCGGAGCTCACCCGTTAACGGGTTCCGAAAGCTTTCGTCGACGATAGGGGGCGCAAGGCCCGCGGCCTGCGCTATCATGCCGTTTAACTCGGCGTCGTGTGCGTCGATGTCTTCTTCGTCTGTTGCCCAGACGATGGACCTTTCTTCGGCATCGCGGAAGTCGTCGTCCTCGCTGATGTATTCATCGCGCATGACCTCGTCGATGCGATCGGCCATGTCGTCGTCACTGAGCTTGCTGCGCTTTGAAGCGCGCGACTCGGTGTCGGAGGGGACTTCTTCAATGTGAGCAGAGCTCACAACTTCCTTTAGCGCGCGGATTGTCTCCGGCGTGCCAGCGACGTCCAGGTCCTTTGCGAGCTGGAGGGCTTCTCCGAGCCAGTCACCACGTGCGCGCTTCTTGCCTTTGTTAGGGGCAGGTGCTGCGACCTTTCGAGTCCTGCTGCCCGAAGGCGCTAACTCGACGACGGTGCTGGTCGTCGGGGCCGGGATCGACACGGTGTCGGCGATGTGCATTTCTGCATGCTCGTCGTGCGAATGCGGCTTACCACGGTTTTTACCGCCGCGCTTTCCCCTAGGAGTAAAGCCCTTGGCTTTCTCCTTGCCCTTGTCCTTCCACTCCTTCTTACCCGCGCTGCTGCTGCCCTCAGGGCGCTGCTGCTGCGAGAAGGAGGGATTGCCCTTTTTCTGCTTGATAGCAGAAATCTTCTGGGCGGACGACTGCCCCTTGTTCTTCGACTGTTCCCAGGAGGCGGTTAAAGCGTCCTGGGCGCTGCTCGGCGTGAGGTCCTTGATCTCAATCTTGTTGAGGGCCAGCTGGATAGCTGTCTCATACCGAGGTGGAGCGGCCCCCAAAATAATTAGGGTTCTCATCTGCGGCGGCAGAGAGAGGCCGGCTCCATCGAGCTCGTCGAGGTTGCTCTGGATCTTTGAGATCGCAGGGCCGGGGTGCTCGTTGGCCGGAATACGGACGTTTACAGCTGCCTTGAAGAAGGCAAAAGCCCCCATGGCGCTAGTCCCTCCGTAGAGCCCTTTCAGGGTATTCCAGATTGACTTCGCAGTTGTCTTGGTCCTGACAAGCTGCGAGACCTCGACGCTTAGGCGCAAGCGAATGCTGCCCATAGCCTTGGATTGCATCTGCATCCAATCGAGAACTTCAGAGCGGTTTGCTCCGTCCGAAGCCAAAACAGGCTCATCGAAACCGTCAGGCAACTCAATGAGAATCCAGACACCTTGCGACTGCAAGTATGCTTTCATCAAATCGGCCCAACGGCGGTAGTTCGATCCGTCGAGGACGGGGACGAGGTTCTGCAGAGAGTTCGACATTTTTCTGTTGGTTGGTGGTGGTAGAGCGGTTGGTTGATAAGGTTCTGTGAACGCATTATCAGCGCTCTGACTTATGCTGCCGGAACGGCGCTGACACCACACTGGACTCATTGTTTGGGATGGCAACAGCGAAGCTGTGCCCGACCTGCAGCCATATAGGCGCAAAGTCTCCCCCTGACGTCAAAGCCCCGAATGGCGACGTCCAGGCAAGCTAACCTGACCCGCAGCGGACGCAGCCATATAGGCGCAGTACCGCGCAGTGTTCAGGGCTCATAACCTGACGAGCAGGCTACTCTTACGCAGTGTAGCGGGACGCTAGCTTACCTGTTTAGTTAAGCTGTGAGGCTTGATGCACACAAAGTTGCTGTTGAGCGACTTGGGATTGTACTACGCTACAGGGGTCCTTATATACATGTAGGAGACCGTCTGACTAAGCTACTGTATAGTACCAATCCCGATGCATGTGATTCTATCTACAATGCATGTGTTACTCCTGTTACCCGGAGTACCGGTGTGTGAACTCGGCTGCCTAGTTAGGCGCTCTCTATTGTTCAACACTTCGAACTCCTGCGTGGAGTGAGTGCAGTGGCAGGAACACCAATGGACGTCAATGACGCACCTCAGGAGCCTCCATACGAGCCTGTGCCGACCCTCGACTGGGATGCTGTTGCAGCACAGATTGGGGGAGAGCTTATGCCATCTGCAGCACAGACAGCAATCAGTGGACTTACCACAACCTTGGCTGAGTGGCTGGCTGAGGAACCACAGTTGCAGTATGAAGAAACCGAGTGGGAGCAGGTAGACTTCGACAGTGTGGCGGTGGAATCGGATTTTGTGGTCCCAGAACATCATCCGGAAAGAGGTACAGTCCTCATCCTTTTTCTGGCTTTCCAACTCTAATGTTACTCTGCACAGATGAGCTCGCATCGGGGACTGTGCGGCCTCGAGGCGTCACAGTTGGTGACAATCCCGATTGGTCCCCATGGCCAGACCGAGAGGTGCACACAGCATATTGATCAGTCTTTGCTCAATGTATTAATGCACAGCTCAATAGATGTGCATTCTCGACATCATGCGGCACCTGCCGCGGTCCCTGTTCTCTGACAACCAGATGGAAACTATCCTCTGGTGTCTCAGCATGCTTGGACTGGACAACCGGCCATCATTATCGACACTCAAGAAGGTTGATGTGCTTCTGCAGGAACACTGCGGTATCAAATCAATACACTACAAAGGACCATTGGGTCACGTCTATTATGCTAATGACCTGGCCATGATTATCACACAGGTGTGTACACACTTTTTGGGAATGCATCCGAAGCTTGACAGTCACGTAGGAGATAGCCAATCCGCTCATCCGCAGACACCTGTGGTTCTTCCCTGAGGACGCGGGCTCACATGCATCCCAAGCATGGCACGGGCGCCACTGGCTCCGCGACATCAGGAAAAACCTATGTGTCTTGTGTGCCTTGTCCATGACAGAATAGCATTGCAAGCTCCGCAAGGCATAAAGACAAGTGCCTTTTTCACTTTGTCTTGTGTAAGCCACTCAAGATCCTTCATGTCATGTCTGGCTTACGCCCAAGTCACATAAGTTGCCTTAGGCAATGCATCAGTTCTCTTGCTCAAGTCAATCAAGCCATTCAATCTATTCAGACCTTTGTAGTCTTCACTTTCTTTCTGATCTTGTTGCAAGCCACTCAATCAACACAAGTTGCGCTTACCAAAAAGGGTGTTAGGCCTTGTTCAAGACAGCAAAGTGGCCGAAGTCTTTCGTGGCTTGTGCGTCTCATTCGCCATTTCTGGCTTGGTCTCAAGTCACTCAAGCCCCATACTATTGGAATGGTACTTCCATACATTGTACATGTGTTAAACCAATACTGCATCCCGATCCGATGTCCCACCTCCAGAGGTGACTGAAAGGAATACGTCAGTTGCACATGCAGCAACATACAACAGCAGTGCCAAATGTACCTGCACTCGGCCCCGTGGCCAGCTCGTCTGGGACAACCTGGGAGGATGCAGCCACCGGACGGCCGGTTGTCGTGGACTCAGAGCCCTTGGTGGATCGCCTGCTCCGAGTGGCCGGATCCTCTGCAATGGCATCTTGCTCCTGCACATTGGCGACAACAGAGGTAGGTTGCGGGGGCACCAAGCCCTCTAGCTCGTCCACCTCTTTGTCAGACTCCTCGTCGTCGTCAACAACAAGGTTGTCGAAGGGGATGCCCTGTGGGGCGCCCTCCATGAGACCAAGACGATCGACGCTGATCGTGTTCTGCTCGGTGGTGAGTTTTGCACTGGAAGACCAGTCAGTGATCGTATACCTCAGAACCGACCATTCTGCTCTTCACACCTGACTTTGTCCCAAATCTTCTTCTTGATGCCAGCATGAGCATCTGGGCTTGTGTGCTCAATCTTCTCAAGGAGGGCCATGTGGTCGTCCCACCTGCAGGAGGTATAAATTAGCTTCAAGATTGTCATTTTTAGACATACGTACTTCAGTGCGCAGATCTTGTTTGAGAATTGCATGTCAGGGTGCACAACATCCCTGAGAGCAGCCTCGAGCTGCAGCCCTCCCGTTGTCAGCACAACCAATATTCATAGTTAATCAGCTTACTGCATTGCAGACCAGGGCGATGAGGTTGTTGGGGACCTTGCTAAAACGTTCCTGTGGCGCCTTGAGCTTGGAGTTCCCGGACCTGCTGAACCAGTAAGAGTGAACCAGCTGCCAGATGGCAGGGTGCTGAAATGGCTTCCTCAAATCCACCAAGCAGTTCTGAGGCTCAAGTCAGTGCTGCTCGATAAAATTAGAATCAGTATGTACGTACCTTCTCGTCCAGGATGGCCTTCTTCCCTGCACCCATCCAGACAACCTTGATGTTCCTGAAGATGAAGTTTGGGATGATCACGAGAACACCACCCCTCAGGGGCTGCTTGTAGCTCTGTGTGAGCCACGCCGCGAGCACCTCCTTCTGCTTTGACAAGAGGTTAGATAGGTCGTAGGCCTCCTCGGCGACCAACTTGGCCTTCTTCTTGAGGTCGTTCCTCATCTGTGAGGCCGCCGTCCACACCTATATGTGCTAGTCATTTGTTGAGCCAGAGAGAACAGCAGCTCGTACTCACCACATTGGTCATAGCCTTCCTCACAGTCTCCCCCTCCTCGCCCTTGACGGCCTCGAATGCTGCGTGGAGCTCTTTCGGATGGTGGCCGTCCCTGTTGCGATGAGCCTTCACCTGCCGCATAACCTTCCGCATGACGTGCTCCCAGTCCTGCAAGCGGTTATCACTCATGGCTCCGTACTTCGTCCACGCAGTGTCGAGCATGATGTAGAGCCTGAGGTAGGCTTGGCACATGTTCTTCGCCGGTGTAATGTGATCCAGTAAGGTGCTCGCCTGTGCGCGGACGCGCTTCCCCTTCTTCTTGCCCTTCTTGCTCATCGAGGCCTTCCCCTTCCCCTGCTTGACCTGCAACGCGATGAATCAGGTGCGTCCGGTCAGGAACGGCTATCATGTACAATGACTTCGGCCCCACTCTCATCGCTCTCGTCGTCCCCGCCATCACCCTTCTCCGAATCATTGGCCTCCCGATCGATGCTCTCCTCCTCCTCATCAGACGAGAGCGAGCTCTCATACCAAGGTCTGTCCGTCTTGCTCGCCGTTGCCATTCTGCTCACCATGGCTGTCTTGCTCTGAGCGGCATCCTAAACAAAACATCCTGATAAGCCTACCACAGCACAAAGTATGCTCACACTCACCTTCCGCCTCGAGGGAGGAGACGTCGGTATTGACACCTCCACGATCTTCCTTGAAGAGCTGGGCTTGGAGGTTGCTTCTGCGGGGGCACGAGTCGACTCACTCGCCTTGCGTCCCCGAGTTGTCGGGCCCTTCTCGGCTTCCTTGCACGACTTGGAAGGTGATGACCCACTCACAGTCTTTGCCTTCTTTGGTGTGGCCGGTGCTTGACTCCCTGTTGCAACGTGTCACAGCCTTGAGTCAATGCCGAAGTAGGTACTTACTGAGTGTGTTTGCGAGGCCACACTCATGTTCATCGAGCCCATCTGAGACTTCCTCAGGCTCGGCGGGAGCTTCCATTTCAACATCGTGGTCCTCTTCAGGTGCGTCCCGCTGTGCTGCTTTGCCCTTGAAGGCCAGCCGTGGCTTGGCTGCAGTTGGCAGAGGTCAGCGTGACATCCATGCAATACAAGACAAGAAGAGATGAACATACGTTGTTGCTGATGAGCCGCACTTGGCTTCCCCCTCTCCTCAATCTCCTCAATACCCTCGTGCTCTTCGGATTGTCTCGAATCCTGGTCAGATGCACTGCCTTGATCTTCTTCATCTGAGCCAGTGTGGGCTGTCCCCCTCTTCCGTGTCTTCTTGCGCTTGGGCTCCTCCGTCTCCTCCTCATCGGACTCCTGCTCCTGGAGCGCCATCGCCGCCATTCGCTTTCTGATGTCTGTCCACCGTGCCAAACATCACACTTTGAGCCTATGTCCTGGACGACCACACAGTATGTACCGTTTTGTTGTGCTACTTCTTGTGCTTTCTGCTGCCCGTTCTGCTTGGTCATGAGTTTTGCGAGGAGCTTGAGCTCGTCAGCAGTCATTGCGCTGCTGCCTTGCTCTACATCGTGTTCTATGGCAGCCATCGACGAGCTTGCCTGGCCTGGCTTGTTGGAGGTCTTAGAGCTTGCTCCGCCATGCACTGCGGTCTTGCATGTCGTGTCGGATTGAGCTTTGGCACCCTTCCTCGTGTTAGACTGAGATTGTGTTTTCCTGGTATTTGAGGGCATGGATAGGGAGACAGTGTAGATGGCTGTATGCATGCAAGCCTTGGGAATTACACGGGGATTGCATGCCGGGAGGTGTTCGAGAAGTGTCCTGCGGATGGGCGGAATAACGCGGAGTTCTCCAGAAGCTGGTGGCACGCTGTGCAGGTGAGTATTTTGCATTTCTTTGTTAGAACTCAATGAAATAGACTATGTAAAATACAGAGCTTGCTGACAAAGGGTGCCGCGCTCGTGCCCGTAATCATCTCAACCGACAAGACACAACTAACTCAATTCTCGGGAAACAAGGCGGCGTACCCGGTCTACATGATGTTGGGAAACCTCCCGAAAGTGTTGCGTCACAAACCCTCCGAGCATGCTTGCGTGCTCATAGGATACCTCTCAGTCGATAAGATTGACATGTCCGGCCTCTCCGAGAAGAAACAGAGGGCCCTCATGCAGCAGCTCTTCCATGCTTCTGTGCGCATGATTCTCAAGCCGTTGATCGAGGTGGGGAGGAATGGGATCGACGTGACTGGAGGCGACGGCAAGGTGCGGCGAGTCTACCCTGTCCTCGCCTCCTACGTCTGCGACTACCCCGAGCAGTGCTTGATCACTTGCTCGAAGTACGGCACCTGCCCCGTCTGTCAGTGCCCGGAGTCCAAGCTTGAAGACAATACCGCCAAACTACCACGGACTTCACTGTGGACGCTTGACATACTCCACAAGGCCAAGACACAGGGACCCAAGGGTAGCGCGCCGTTCTATGCCTCCTGCAAGAAGATGAACGTTTCAGGCTACGTGGTCACACCATTCTGGAAGGGGCTACCTCACACTAACATCCACAGCTGTGTCACACCAGACATCCTACACCAACTCTACCAGGGTGTTTTTAAACACATCCTGGAGTGGTGCCAGGAAGCCATGGACAAGGCAGGGCTTGATGCAAGAATACACTGCCTTCCGCTTCCGCCCGCATTTGGTACCCGTCACTTCAAGAACGGGATCTCTGCCCTGTCCCAAGTCTCGGGCAGCAAGTGGAAGGACATGGCACGAATCCTGCTTGGCTGTCTTGTGGGCCGCATTCCTACCACTCTCATGCTCACCTTTTGGTCGCTTCTGGACTTCATCTATATCACTCAGTATCCTACTCATGATGACATCACCCTCTCGTACTTGGAAGACGCACTCAAGGTCTACCACAAGAACAAGAAGATACTCAAGACACTTGGGATATGCACGCACATGAATATCCCGAAGTTCCACTCACTTCTTTATTATATCGAATCAATTCACTCACTTGGTACAACTGATAACTACAACACAGAAATGCCTCCACATCAACTGCGCTAAGAAGGCGTGGAGGGCCTCGAACCACCGCAATGAGCGGCCTCAGATGGTCCGCTGGCTCGAGCGGCAGGAGAAGATGGCCATGTACGAGAGCATGCGTGAGAGGCTCTATGAGGAGGCTCAGGGGCGCGACGATCAACCGGATATTGAGTGCACTTCGAGCTCTGGTACCGGCTGTGGAGCCCATTGGATGTGCCGCTCCCACACCAAAGTCGGCATTGTCCTCACCAAGCACCCGTCAGTCAAGCAGCAAAGCCTCGCATCCATCACAGAACGACATTGTGCACCCGGTTTCTCGAAAACACTCAGTCAATACATATACAAACTCAAGCTGGGCCGCCCGCTCAATGCCGCCGAGCTTGTGCAGGCCCCTTCCTACCTCCCCTTCGTGAGACTCGATATATTTCATGGCTTCAAATTTACAACAATCCCTCTCAGCGACAGCTTACCCGAGAGGGACGCAGTGAAGGCTAGGCCAGCATCTGGGGATCAGCCAGCTCGGTTCGACACAGCGGTGGTCTTGCAGGGAGACGATGCAGAAGCAACCGGTCTACAAGGTATGTACGTTATGGATTATCCTGGTCTTTCACCTTCACAGATCTTACAGGCACGCGCATTGGAAGAGTCAAGGTCATATTTCAGCTTCCTGAGATGATACACGAGCATGGTACAGCAGACAGAACAATCCCTGCACCTCAAGAATGGAAGGAAAGGGGACCACTCGCATATGTGGAGTGGTTTGCAAAGCTCCCTGCTCAGGCAGACCCCATCCATATGATGTACGAGGTGAAGAAGCTCCCCATACATACTGACGGAACACCTTCAGGCGCAATCATGCCATTGAGCATGATCCGCCAGTCATGCCAACTCATCCTGCATTTTCCCAAACCCACTAGCACGCAGTTGAAAAGAACTCAATTCTGTAGCGTACCTACTGACTGGACTACAGATACCGTGCTAGACAAGGCATCTCGGTTTGTACTGAATAACTGGGCGAGTAAGTATGCATATGAAACACTTTGGTAGTGTTGTTGTGTAGCAGACAATCAGGATGAAATGGCATACTAGTACCTCTGCATTGCACGACATGAGTGACTTGTGGGAAAGACAGGCAAGCCACAATGTGATTTTGTTGTGCTGGTGAGCCTTGAACAAGACTGCCTTGACAGGTACTGCCTGGAGGTGCTAAATAAAGCGGTATTGGATGGCTTGTGTGCCCATGCAAGTCGCATAAGTCATTATGGAGCTTGAACAAGCCGCAAAAGCCTTGCCAAGCTAAACAGGTTTTTCCTGATGGAGCTGAGTCCACAGATTGCGACCCCCATGGTTCGTATTGGCATGCAAGACTACTACACGTACGCACCTGCAAAACTCGCGGATGGTCGTATTGTCATGCCAATCAGGTGGTTCACCAAGGTTGGGATTGATGGAAGGCAAACATTCCATGGGGAAGGCTGGTCGATGTGTCCTGTGGTCATGGAGGCAGGCCAAAGGGGCTACATTGTTCATGAATTTGACAGCATCTGGTTCACAGCGGCAGACCTTTCTCTGTCATTCCCAACAATGGTTGCAATGTATGCAGCTAGCAATCTCCCCGATCCGCAGGTGATCATCGGTGACAGTTCGATTTATGTGATGTTCTACAGTTTCATTACTCACGAGACTCCACTAGGTTTGGTGCAACGGCTACATGGTGCAGGCTGCGGCGTGCATCCCTGGACACATACCAACCCTGCTGTCGGGAATCCTTGGCGCGCTTGGTCCAATGGCCATCGTGTAGTGTCATTTATGATGTGGCCTTACTGTGATGATACATCAGGTAACATGTCGAAGAAGTGGAACAAGCATAACTCGTGGCTCTCTACACCAGCAGGGCTGCCTCAGGAGGTTGGACAGCAAGAGGGGAACATCCACTTCCTTGCAACTTCAAACATCACTCCACCATTGGAAATGCTTGACAGGATTATCTCCCAGCTTGAGTGCGCCCATCTCAATTCTCATATTTTTGTTATTGACCATTTACCATGCTTGCAGGAAAGCGCA
This sequence comes from Fomitopsis betulina, assembly GCA_022606075.1. Classification (NCBI taxonomy): domain Eukaryota; kingdom Fungi; phylum Basidiomycota; class Agaricomycetes; order Polyporales; family Fomitopsidaceae; genus Fomitopsis; species Fomitopsis betulina. Next base: position 183,846 of record JABYQK010000079.1, read on the forward strand.
GGCCAAGGGGATCTGGGCCTGGGACATTGAGTTGCAGGAGATGGTCCTTATGATTCCCGCAGTCCTCGTAATTTTTGGCGACAACCCAATGCAGAGCGAGCTTGCCTGCCATGTGGGCTTGGCTGGCAAGTTCTTCTGTCAGAATTGCTGGGTGAAGGGCCATGACACAGTCGGTAAGGAAGACCTTGCAGATAATGATGCAAATTCGGATAGTGATTCTGTTTGCACTGCATCGACACAATCTGAGGGGAGTGGTCAAGAGGAACTGGCTCCAGCTCCTGGTCGGAAGAAGCAGAAGCACAAGGAGACGATGCAGGAGCTAGTGGATCAGGCCAAACGATTCTTGGATGTGCGTGTTTCATTACCATCTTCCCACTCGCTGTCTGATTCATGACTATCAGGAACATCCACTGCGTAATAAGGACGAGATGATGGCACACCTCGAGCACATCTTCAAGACGGCAAGCACTGTTGGCGGTTATACGGAGGCAAAGAAGATTAAGGTGGCCACCGGTATCAAGGACACATTCCAAGATACCTTCATAGAGTGCATCAAAATCTTCGCCAAAGGTCTCCGAGGAAGTCCGGAGGAGAAGCAGCATGTTGAACTTCTACCATTTCAGGCGTTATCTTATCAGGCTTGCCTGGTATGGACTTGTATTATGTTCTGCAACGCTACGTACCGTATTGTACGCTTACTCTCTTTCGCTCTTTATCTTATCTATAGGACTCGATTATCTCTCGTCCTATCTCAGTAGATTAGATACCGGACATCCGGGCCTCCGCTCCTTAAGCATATGATATTACCGGTTACCTGGAGTTCCGGATTCCGTCTTACTAACGATGACTCACGTAGATTACGCTTATGACTCATCATGACTCGACCATCAGGTGATGGTCTCACACATGTATATATACTGGGCTGGATACACCCTCTAATGTATCGTTCCTTCCTCTGCTTTCCTGTGTGCCTAACAGGACTCCCTCAGCAGTTCCCTCAGAGGTTCGTTCACTGCCTTTATAGCCACTTCCAATTCACTCCTTCAACAGGTTATGAGCCCTGCGCTACACGCGCACACCTAGTTGTTTTATCCCTGCAGGATCTTGAAGACTACGCTCCTAGGAGTAAGCGTAGCAGTTTTGCTAGTCTCTCAGTAGACTCAGCGTTTGACGACCTGAAGTGCCAAAAGCACTGAAGGATCGGATTTCCAGTGGGCCTTCGCGCAGTTTGCAAAAAGTTTATCCTCCAACGAGACCTGAGAGAAAGGTCCGTTGACGCCGACTCTACCCGCATCAAGTTCGATCTCGTATCTAACGTTTTTGTGATTCCAGTCGCATCCGCTCCCCGCTCCCGTCCGCTCCAACCCCGCCGCACAACCGCGCCCACTTGCTGAACGACTCTCAGCACCAGCTCCTCGCCCGCTCCCTGACTTCAAGAAGAAGTCAACCGAAGAAGTAGTCGGGATTCTAGAGAAGAAGGTTAGCGCCACCATCGAGCGCTACCAAGCGATCTTCGACAAGAAGTACCTCTTCGAGTCGCTCCTCGGAGACTCCCAGCGCGCACTCCACCGCTTCGCAGACCAGCTCAACTGGGTCAGCGACAACTTCGACAAGGCCAACCAGTGGTCTAAGCAGCAGCGAGACAGCATCTCGTGGGCTTGCCGTTGCGTCGGCACAGTCGAATTCTCGACGCCGCAGGAGCCGCTCGTCAAGCGGTATAGAAAGGTCACGAAGGACCTAACGAGCATAGCCAACGGGGGCTACTTGGACTGGATAGTTTTGTAGATTAGGTCGGCGTACCTAGCGTTTTTGTTGCACACATCACTGGAATATCATTTAAGTCAAGCATCACATTGTGGCTTCGTCTGAGCAAGAGCTAGACGACAATTTAGAAGCAGAAGCATCAGAAGAAGAAACACCCTACAACTGTAGAGGTCTTCAGCATTTATTCGACGTCACTGAACTAAGGGACTATCACTACCGGCCTGAAGAAACTGAATATAAGTTCTGGCCGTGTAACACCACAGTCTGTGCGAATAGGTGGTCTGGTCCATACATCAGAGACACAGGCTGGGGTATCCCAGTTGACCACTGGCAAGAAGACAATTCTTATTCTGTTTTCGCTTCTTTAAGCTTCTTTGAGGGTTCTGCACCTGAACCGCAACATCTTGCATCTATCCCAGAGTACGGGTCTCCGTCTATCCCCGGCTCTCGAGCACAATCCCCTTCTCCCATCGTTTCTCCAGTACATCTTTCTCCATCGTTTGCTCCTACTACTTTACCGTCAGATCTATCGAATCTCTTCGAAGAAGACGACGTAGAGGAGCTTCTAGCACCGTCTCAAGAAGAAGCAGAGGAAAGTCTATCGTCTGACCTCGCTTTTGTTCTTGAAAGTTTACCACCACCCTCCGTTTCTGAAGAAGTCTCAGACTTCTTCGAATTTCATATTCTTACTGCCACCATGTCAGACATGAAGGCTGACAGCATCCCTGTCCTTAAAAAGTCTTCGGACTACAAGGTGTGGTCGAGCCAGATGCTCGGCTACCTAACGTTTATCGAGGCCGATGACGCCCTCCAAGCTGGTGACCTCACCAAGGCAGACTATGTTGAACTTCTACCATTTCAGGCGTTATCTTATCAGGCTTGCCTGGTATGGACTTGTATTATGTTCTGCAACGCTACGTACCGTATTGTACGCTTACTCTCTTTCGCTCTTTATCTTATCTATAGGACTCGATTATCTCTCGTCCTATCTCAGTAGATTAGATACCGGACATCCGGGCCTCCGCTCCTTAAGCATATGATATTACCGGTTACCTGGAGTTCCGGATTCCGTCTTACTAACGATGACTCACGTAGATTACGCTTATGACTCATCATGACTCGACCATCAGGTGATGGTCTCACACATGTATATATACTGGGCTGGATACGCCCTCTAATGCATTGTTCCTTCCTCTGCTTTCCTGTGTGCCTAACAGGACTCCCTCAGCAGATTCCCTCAAGAGGTTCGTTCTCCTGCCTTTATAGCCACTTCCATTTCACTCCTTCAACAGGTTATGAGCCCTGCGCTACACGCGCACACCTAGTTGTTTTATCCCTGCAGGATCTTGAAGACTACGCTCCTAGGAGTAAGCGTAGCAGTTTTGCTAGTCTCTCAGTAGACTCAGCGTTTGACGACCTGAAGTGCCAAAAGCACTGAAGGATCGGATTTCCAGTGGGCCTTCGCGCCGTTTGCAAAAAGTTTATCCTCCAACGAGACCTGAGAGAAAGGTCCGTTGACGCCGACTCTACCCGCATCAAGTTCGATCTCGTATCTAACGTTTTTGTGATTCCAGTCGCATCCTCTCCCCGCTCCCGTCCGCTCCAACCCCGCCGCACAGCCGCGCCCACTTGCTGAACGCCTTTCAGCACCCGCTCCTCGCCCGCTCCCCGACTTCAAGAAGAAGTCAACCGAAGAAGTTGTTGGGATTCTCGAGAAGAAGGTTAGCGCCACCATCGAGCGCTACCAAGCAATCTTCGACAAGAAGTACCTCTTCGAGTCGCTTCTTGGAGACTCCCAGCGCGCTCTCCACCGCTTCGCAGACCAGCTCAACTGGGTCAGCGACAACTTCGACAAGGCCAACCAGTGGTCTAAGCAGCAGCGAGACAGCATCTCGTGGGCTTGCCGTTGCGTCGGCACAGTCGAATTCTCGACGCCGCAGGAGCCACTCGTCAAGCGGTACAGAAAGGTCACAAAGGACCTAACGAGCATAGCCAACGGGGGCTATTTGGACTGGATCGTTTTGTAGATTAGGTCGGCGTACCTAGCGTTTTTGTTGCACATATCACTGGAATATCATTTAAGTCAAGCATCACATTGTGGCTTCGTCTGAGCATCAGCTAGACGACAATTTGGAAGCAGAAGCACCAGAAGAAGAAACTCCATACGACTGCAGAGGTCTTCAACATCTCTTCGACGTCACAGAACTAAGAGACTATCACCGACGGCCTGAAGAAACTGAATACCAGTTTTGGCCGTGTGACGAAACAGTCTGTGAACATAGGTGGTCCGGTCCATACATTGGAAGTACAGACTGGGGTATCCCAGTTGACCACTGGCAAGAAGACAATTCTTATTCTGCTTTCGCTTCTTTAAGCTTCTTTGAGGGTTCTGAACCTGAACCGCAACATCTTGCATCTATCCCAGAGTACGGGTCTCCGTCTATCCCCGGCTCTCGAGCACAATCCCCTTCTCCCATCGTTTCTCCAGTACATCTTTCTCCATCATTTGCTCCTACTACTTTACCGTCAGATCTATCGAATCTCTTCGAAGAAGACGACGTAGAGGAGCTTCTAGCACCGTCTCAAGAAGAAGCAGAGGAAAGTCTATCGTCTGACCTCGCTTTTGTTCTTGAAAGTTTACCACCGCCCTCCGTTTCTGAAGAAGTCTCAGACTTCTTCGAATTCCATATTCTCACCGCCAACATGTCGGACATGAAGGCTGACAGTATCCCTGTCCTTAAAAAGTCTTCGGACTACAAGGTGTGGTCGAGCCAGATGCTCGGCTACCTAACGTTTATCGAGGCCGATGACGCCCTCCAAGCTGGTGACCTCACCAAGGCAGACTACAAGAAGGCTAACGCCCGCGCTAAGGGTGTGATCCTCATGCGCACGGATAACAGTTTCCACCACCTCCTCTATGAGAAGAGTGAGGATGGTGATGAGGTCATGAAATCAGCAAAGGACATGTGGGCGGCTCTCAAGTCGCATTTTGGTACCCCGGACGCAGCATACGTTTGGTCGCAGTTCTCGGCTCTCATCAAGTCGAGAGAGATGGACGACAACAAGCCGATGCAGGATCAAATTTCGAAGATCCAAACTGTACTTAAGGACATCGTCAACGGCGGCATTAAGCTGGATGAGCCAACCCAGGCTCTCCTCCTGATGTCAAAAATCCCGGAAAGCTACTCGACAATGGTGTCGGCCATCATGGCGACTACCGTTCTCAAGGAGCTGAAGATTGAGACTCTCGTGAGCAAAATTCTCTCCGAGGAATCTCTCCGCCGGTCCGGTATGGGACAGTCTGCTTCAAAGACTTCCCAGGTAAAGGTGCATCACGGTCAAGGTCCTTGCTCACACTGCGGCAAGAAACACGGTTCGGACCAATGCTGGACCAAGTACCCACACTTGCGCCCACAGAAGGCCACAGACAAGGGCAAAGGGAAAGGCAAGGGTGGCAACGGCAAAGGCAACGGTAAAAAGGCGAACACGGTAGTCGTTCACACTACCACGGATGGTACAAAGGTCACTCAGTCCGGTTCGTCCTCGTCTAACGGTCAAGGTGCTTCGGTGGTGGAGGTCGAGGAGGTTAAATACACAGCTTGTACAGACCCTTCGTGTAGAGTCTGTCCCCCTCGAACTGCTGGTTCATTAGTTGCTTCTTCTCTTGTTGTACATAATGGCGCGTCTGCTGACGCTGGATCGCACAATTGAGCTCGTCGTTTTATTGCCCCGGTGTGAATAAGACTCATTCGCATCAATTCAAGCGCATTGCATGGCTCATGGATTCAGGTGCAAGTCAGACGGTCGTCAATTCAATGGAATACTTCTGGGATTACAAGCCGTATACGGTTCCCGTCGTTTTTGGTACAGCAGGAAATGCTAAGATAGAAGCACTAGGCTCTGGCACCATCAAAGGTTTAACAACAGTCGGCAAGGAGCGCATGATGATTACCATATCTAATGTCGCATACATTCCTCAGGCCTCTGGCTGTTTGTTTTCTACTGGTATTGTGGAGAAATCAGGACATACGCTCGTTCAAGGTTCAGGTCAGATGGTCATCTATGACCAACCGTTTTTGCATGGCAAAGTTTCTGGCAACGTTGTGATGGAAGCACCGTACAACTTCCTAAACAACTTGTACTTTTCGTTTATGGACGTCCTGGACAAGAAAACGGCAGCACAGCTGTCTACCCCTTTTCGTACCTGGCATCGCCGGATGGGGCATCCGTCCAAGGAAGTTATTCGCCATTACCTGATCATACCAAGGGTGTCGATCCAGTGGGGGTTGAGGATCAATCCCCTTGTGAAGGCTGTCAATGGGGCAAATCTCATCGTGCTCCATTCCCCGCGTCTTCCAAACGCGCTACAAAGCCTCTCGAGTTGGTTCACACTGACGAAGATGGTCCTATGCGTACTCAAGCAATCAACAGTGGATACCGGTACTTCATTACGTTCCTTGATGACTTTTCAAGTCTTGGACGTGCCTATTACCTGCGTCATAAGTCTGAATCGATCCAAGCGTTCGAGGACTTTAAGGCATGGGCAGAAAATGTAACTGGTTATAAACTCATCAATGTACGCTCGGATCGAGGGGGGGAATATACATCTGACGCTTTCATGGCCCGTCTGAAATCCTATGGGATTGTTCATCAGAAGACGGTTGCGCACTCGCCTCAGCAAAATGGGCGAGCTGAACGCTGGAATCGCACGATCATGGAGAAGGCTATGGCAATGCTGCATCATGCAGGCCTAAGCCACGGTTTTTGGCAGCTAGCAGTTGAATCTGCTGTCCATATATACAATCGCCAGCCTATGCGACGCCTTAAGTGGCAATGCCCGATAACTCTCTGGGATGGCACGGTCCCAGATATCTCATACTTCAGAGTATTCGGTTGCAAGGCATTCGTGCATGTGCCAAAGGAACGAAGACAAGGGAAACTCGATAAAAAGGCAATCGAGATGATCTTCGTTGGATATGAGCAAGGCTCCAAGGGCTACAAGTTCTGGGATGCCTCCAGTCGACGGATCGTTGTGTCTCGTGATGTGACCTTCGATGAAGATTCCTTTCCGGCACGTAAGGATTTGGCTAACCCGAAGACTCTGGGTCCGCCACTATTCGATCCTGTAGACTCTGATTCTGAGGATGATGACGAGGAACAGATCGAAATTCCACTTCCTCTACCGGTAGAGAGCGAAGATGTTTATGAGGACATCGACGAATCGGAACCAGTGGGAGAACCTGAGAGAGAGCTTCCTGAACCTGCAGAACGTCCTCAACCTGTTCAACCTCCTCAGCCAGTATATACTCGCCCTCGTCGAGAGAATGCTGGGAGGAACCCGAACAGGAATAGGGACAACGTTTATGGTGATGAGCCTCCGGCTCGGATCGACCGACGAACTGATACTCATGGAGATCAGCGAGCGGAAGCGTTTATGATACTGCAGGCTCTCAAGGAAGCCAATTACTCTGAATCGGTTCCTACCTCGCGTTCAGACGCAAGGAAATCCCCTGAGTGGGACCACTGGCATGCTGCTGAAGGCTCTGAAATGAAGTCTCATGAGCAAAACGGCACCTGGATCTTGGTTCCCCGTCCCAAGAACAGGAAGATTGTCAAGAACAGATGGGTGTACGCGCGAAAGCATGACGGTCGGTACAAGGCCCGGTTAGTAGCCAAAGGCTTCACTCAAGTCTGGGGTGAAGACTACCACGAGACATTCTCTCCAGTCGCTCGTTTTGAGTCTTTGAGATACATGTTTGCGCATGCCGCACTCGAAGACTGGGAAATGGACTCGATGGACGTTAAGACAGCATTCCTCAACGGTGAACTTGAAGAGGAAATCTACATGGAACAACCAGAAGGATGGGTAGTTCCAGGCAAGGAGGATTGGGTCTGCCTCCTCAAGAAGGCCATCTATGGTCTTAAGCAAGCGTCACGTCAATGGAACGCTAAGATCCACCGAACTCTTCTAAACCAAGGGTTCATACGGACATATTCGGATGCAGGAGTTTACGTTTACTCCAGTAAAACCAACGGTCAAGTCTGCTATGTAGTCCTCTATGTAGACGACTTATTACTCCTTGGAGACTCTAAACCGTTCATTGAACAAATAAAGAATCATCTCAAGAAGGAGTACCAGATGACCGATCTTGGACCAGTAGAGCGTTTCTTAGGACTCAGGATTCGTCGTGATCGTCAAAAGCGACAGATTCTAGTTGACCAATCTGAATACGTTCAGACCGTTTTGGAGAGGTTTCAAATGTCTAACTGCAAACCTGCAAAGACACCTCTACCTGCTGGTTCAGTTTTGGAGAAGAACACGGAAACTGCAACGGATGTATTCCGTACTGAGTACCAGAGCGTCATTGGTAGCATCATGTATGCTATGCTCGGTACACGGCCTGATCTCGCTTTTTCCATAACGAGACTCGCCAAGTTTGCCTCGAACCCGTCGAAGCATCACATGCGCCTCGCACAATATGTCTTGCGCTACCTAAGGGGAACAAAGGACTATGCGCTTTGTTACGACGGTGATTCCAACTCCGGGTTAATTGCCTATTCAGACTCGGACTGGGCAGAAGATCACGATGATAGGCACTCCACAAGCGGCTTTGTGTTCCTCATGGCCAATTGTGTCGTTTCTTGGGTTTCCAGACGCCAACCCACTGTTTCCCTCTCTTCAACAGAAGCAGAGTATAAAGCAGCCTCTGATGCATGTCGTCAAATGGCTTGGCTTAGAAACTTCGGACAGGAGCTTGGTGACAACATGACTGCTCCCACTCCTTTGTGTCTGGACAATCAAGGAAGCATTTTCCTTGCGGTTAATCCTGCCGTGGACCGCCGCACAAAACACATCGAAATACGGTATCACTTTATTCGAGAATTCTACGAGAAGGGTGAACCGATATCTTCTTTGTTGCGAGCGAAGACCAGCTTGCAGATGCGTTGACCAAGAACGTTCCACTCTCTGGAATAGAGAAACTTCGAACGTCAACTGGCATGGTCATAGCGTCTTGAACAAGTGGGAGTGTTGAACTTCTACCATTTCAGGCGTTATCTTATCAGGCTTGCCTGGTATGGACTTGTATTATGTTCTGCAACGCTACGTACCGTATTGTACGCTTACTCTCTTTCGCTCTTTATCTTATCTATAGGACTCGATTATCTCTCGTCCTATCTCAGTAGATTAGATACCGGACATCCGGGCCTCCGCTCCTTAAGCATATGATATTACCGGTTACCTGGAGTTCCGGATTCCGTCTTACTAACGATGACTCACGTAGATTACGCTTATGACTCATCATGACTCGACCATCAGGTGATGGTCTCACACATGTATATATACTGGGCTGGATACGCCCTCTAATGCATTGTTCCTTCCTCTGCTTTCCTGTGTGCCTAACAGGACTCCCTCAGCAGATTCCCTCAAGAGGTTCGTTCTCCTGCCTTTATAGCCACTTCCAATTCACTCCTTCAACAGA